>LOEQ01001008.1:334414-344992 GCA_001685075.1 Bramus lutescens | reverse complement strand
CTCTCTCTCTCTCTCTCTCTCTCTCTCTGTGTGTGTGTATGGGGCTAGGAGTTTAAAAACTCCTAGGATTATTAAGTCTGGTGTGAGTTTGTGTCTTCAGGAAATATCAGGAAAGCTGTACTCATGATACCTCAAGAGTATGATTGCTTAAACAAGAGCTAAAGGATGATACCTCCAATAGACATGCTAATGTAGAAGTAGGGACTCTCAAGAGCTTCTACTCCTAGTGACTAGCCACTATGAATTGCTGAAAGAGGGAGAATTTGTCCTTCACAGAGATGAAGTCCCCCAATTGGCTATTCAATACCAAATGGTTAGCCCTGAAATCAAATACACACAATCAAAGACTAAGTGGATTCAGAATGTTACATATGTATGCATTTATACATATATGCAGTAATGATCATTTAAAAGGCTGTCAATGTGAGAGGAAACAGAGGGAAAATTGTAGAATCAAAAGGAAGGAAGGGTTGGAGGTGGGAGACATGGGAGTGCTTGTAGAGGGGAAAGAAAAGGAGAAAAGGATGTGATATTGTCATTAAAATTAAATAAGTTTTCAAAAAGTGTTTAAAATTTTTGAGTATCCTTTTGTTTGAACAAATAAAATAAAAAGTAAGCCAAAAGAGTTACAAATCTGAATTTTGTAAATAAGGTGAATAAGCAATGACATGCAATAAGAACAGTCACTAATGAAACTAGCATATTGCTGAGCATGTCATTCTGCTCTCACTTATGTAGGTACTGCCTAATGCATTTACAGAAGATGTGGGCACAGTAATATTCTTTATCAAAAAGAATGCATCTGTGTACTATTTTTAGAAATTTACATTTTACTTCCTCATGTATCTTTCTGAAATAAAAATATAGATATTTAATAATAACATAAAACACTTCTTGTTTAACCTACATGCCTATGTTTATTTTAGCAATATGCACATCAGCCAAGCTTATATCAGCCTGTATGTCCATCAATGGCTAAATAACCAAAGAGCAATATAAATAAACAATAGAATGTAATTCAGCCATAAAGAAAAAAATCATGTTGTTTTCAGAAACCTATGTAGCACTGAAGATGAAACCTTTTGTAGAAGAAATGAGACAGACTCAGAGAGAAAAATTATTTCGTGTTTTCTATCAAATGCAAAATGCAAGAATGAAAATACTTGCAAGTAAAAGGCAGGTTATTTGGAAAAGGAAGCATTTCAGGAGGGGATAAGATAGTAATGGGTGGTTCAATGTGATGATGTCAAAATGAATGTTTTTATTATTACAATTAACAAACAATAATAACAAATGTAAAACTTCTCTCAGTTTCCATCTTACTACAAGACAGGATATTGAGTACAATTTTAATATATCAAGCACTTCTCAATATTTGAAGTAAGATTCCTTGACTCCTACAGGTATAAAGCACACTTTTGGACAGCATTTTTCTCCCTTCATTATTTTTCTGCAGAAATGGAGGAGTGTCTTTAACATGTGACTTTCCCAAGTCCTCCTGTTTCAAGGTTTGTGATTGTTCATATTTTAATATAAGAGCCGTGATTGTAAAAATATTATAAAATTGCAATGTTCGGCATCTCTATAATTCCAGCTTTTGGAAAGCTGAAGCAGGAGGATTGCCTTGATTGGTCAACCTACACTAAATACAGAATACCAGACCAGTCTGGGCTACATATCAAAACCCATGACAAAACAAACAGGCAAAAAGACTATACATATCTTATGGGAGACTTTATCACCTGCAGGACAATAATCATAATGGACTGCAACTTCCTTTCTTGTCATCTCTGAGTGTCAGAGGACAGTGATGATTTTATTTTTACACATTTAAAGACTGCCAGACTTCACTGATCTTCTTGATCATGTTTGCAGCTGTATTTTCTTGTTAGACAAAATGGTAGCGTTTGTCCTAATGAATATTTAAATACCCATTATTAATATTACATGTACATATTTAATAACAACCCTTCACAAAAGTAGAGCTCCTGACAGCGATAAACCCAATTGTCACGTTTTGATGGGCATTGTTTTGAGAGGCGCTATAAAGAACAAAGTAATGGCCTGACCACTGCAGCCAGGCACGTCTGTCCCAGACCAGGCCTGCTATTGCCACTCAAGCAATTGTCTGCATCTGGTTTCATTTATGGCTCCGATACCTTTCAAATACCTTCCTCACAAACATCTGAGCCAAGCAGTGAGGTTTCCAGTTTGGTTTTATTAGAACACTGTAAAGGTGTGTAGTAGTTTTCTAGGACATGGTTCTTAAAAGATCACATTTGTGGGGAAATTGGTTAATCATTTCCCTCCTAAAGACTTACTCCCGACAATTTTAATCTTGTGTGGTCGCAGGCATTCACTATCTGTCAGACATTCAGATCAAAGGGAAAATCTCTTTATCCGCACCTTCTGCTCACAACTAAGAATGTGAGAATATAGGGGGACTCCCCTTTGAACTTCAGTTCTAACCAAAGTGAAACAAGTGATTGAATTATTTGAACTATTTTTTATTTGTTAAAAAATCTCTTCAAACTAATTTCCCTCCAAAACCATGTATTAGTTTAATGTGAGTGCTACCAATGTTCCTCTAAACAATGTTTTAATGATGGTCAAGAATGAAAAATGAGTTCAGTTATATCCATGTGTACCCCTCCATATACATACTCATGGATTCACACTCACACAGATGTTCACACATGATCATGTACACACATATGCATGCCCGCACACAGGCAAATATATGCATGCACACTGATGGGACTAGCAACTAAATCATTATAATGTTCCTTGGGTACTTTAAAAATCAAATATCCATGATGCCTGATTGCTGAATGAGCACCCCCTGCCTTTATTCCCCTTCTGCCTATGGATGTGTTTTGCAGCTGGAGCTGTTCCTGTGTGATTGAAGCTACAGAAAGTTATTAAAAAACTCCAAGAAGAAAAGAAGGTGAATGGAGACAGATTGTTTCTGGTTTGAATTAATAGGAAAACTACCAGAGAACGATTTCTTCCACCTGTATCTATGGCTATGTCATTTATTCCAATGTGGAAATCATTTGGACTGATGTACATACACAGAAGAAGGAGAAAAAAATATATACTCTGACCATGTAACTAAAACAATCCCCCCTAGTTGACTCAAAATACCTGCCAAGAAGTACTTCGCTGGAGCGTCACACTTGCCCTCTTCTTGAATCTCAAAATTTATTTACCCACAGTCCCATGCTGCTTTCTTTCCTCTCCCAATTCATTGTTATCCCACCTTGTTCTTTTGGTTTTCTCCCTTTGTGAATTACACAAAGGCCTGTTGTGTGTTCCTAGATATAATATATATTCTCAAATTTGATAAGGAAATAAGGATCCCGTTGTTCTGATATCACTGATACACTAGTCCACACTTTTCCTCATTAGGCCCTTTAGTAACCTCATGTGTTCTACCTGTGCCCAGAATGTTCAAGCTGTTGGAACATTTCATTAAAAAAAGAATCAATATCCCATACAGTGTGTCCCTTGTGCGTCTATACTTCTTAAAGTGCAGACTTAATGTAAAGTTGCAAATGGATTCAGAATTCCCAAAATGTGCTTTGTAAGTTGGCCTCATTTTTTTCTGGTTTAACAATTTAAACCTTTATTTTTAAAAAAAGATCTTGATTTTAACAATAAAAAATATTAACTAGATTAGAATTCTAAAATATATCATGTCTGATTTAAACATGCATGACATCCAGAGAACTACATAGTAAAAAAAATGAGATGACAGGAGAAAATGATTTTAATTAAGTCTAAGAACTGAATTTACATTCTTCTATTACCAGAATTTTTTTAACATCATCACAATAATCAGAATGTGGCATCCTCCAAGGGAAGAAAAGTCAAGCATCATCACAGTTTGGCATTTAAAACATATGTGTGAGACTCCCCTAGGTCTCTATTAAAATTGCCAGAAAAGCACAAAGGGAAGCGTGCTGCCTTGTTCAGATGTGAGGGGAGGAAGCAGAAAGTCACACAGTAGGAGATGCAAAACCAGATCATGAGTTTTCTCAAAGTTCTAAATCTGATTCTCTGGGAACATTCTAACACTATCTGAAGGTCTTGGCCTCCAGTCACCTCTTGTTTTATGTAACAGGAATTGTGCTGTTTAGTCCCCAGTGGTCCTCCTGTGTCCCGGTATCAGACATTCCAGTTATATGTAGTCCCATCCAGAACTGAGCAAGCCCTGATCCTACGGAACTGAAAGTTTTGTCATACACAGTGATTAATTCATTCAAAGTTACTTACTAAGTCCTGGAATTCTTATTCTCGCAATAGAAATATTAAAATTTTAAGAAATTAAGATTATTACATTATGTGAATATTCGGAATTAGTCAGGGGAGAAGGCCAAAAGAGAAGCATGCAACCTATCCTTGGGCACGTCATGTAAAGAATTGAAGTAGATACACCAGTTTCAACAGGTCATTAGCGGAAGAAGCAGATGGAAGCCCATGGTCCTATTCAGCCTGTCTTCATCCTCTCCATCCACATGATCTGCTTGAAATAAGATACCACAAATTGGCTCTCTGCCATGCAACCTCTGGAAGTTAGTTCATAGAATTCAATTTTTAAAAAAAAAGTGTAATTATTTTACACAACTGAGTGCTGGGGCATTTTGTTATTCCAAAAAAAAAATGTTTTCTAGACATGGGTTAAACTCACGCAAATCTATGAAGTGAGGTAGCAAGACAAAGCTGAACATTGCAGCAAGGAGGGAAGGATCCAAGAGGCCTAGAGTGAGGGTATATTGGAATATGAAGCAAAGATATTCAAAGCTGAATAAAATATACCTAAGGGAATAATTATATAAACTTAATTATAACTCATTGATTTTGTCTACACCCTGAGCCCAGGTTAAGTTGTATTTTCCTTTGTTAGTCTGTTGTCAGGTTTAGAGACAAGACTTCATCTGAGGAGTGCTAAGTTGTCATAAGTCTGTGAATTGGAATAGGCTAGAATGATGCTTTCACCCAAGCTTCTACTGAACCTACACCTGCCAATTATGTTTTACTTGATTGCTGTCATTCATTGGTATCCTACAAGCCTGAACAGCAGCATCTCCACCCCCTCCCTGCTTTATTTAGGAGTCGGGCATTTTTGTAATACATGGTGACCAATACATTGTTCAATATTAAACCTCGAAAAGGATAGGCTTTCTGATTAAGATCACTAGTTGTTCCTGTTTGGGGTTGGGTGGCTAGTTGTTTTTGGGGGGGGCAGTTAAATGTTTGTTTGTTTGTTCATTTGTTTGATTGTTTTATCCATCTGTGGTGGGTTTCGAGACAGCGTTTCTAAGAGTCCTAGAACTCACTCTGTAGACCAGGACGGCCTGAACACACAGAGATCTACCTGTCTCTGCCCCTTGAGTGCTGGGATTAAATGTTTGCTATTAAATTAACATGGATAAGATAGTCAGTTTTAACATTTTAAAAAACAGGAAACTTGATAAAAGGCTTGATAAAATTCATACTGATTTTATAGTGCCCCAAATTACAAATGTTTTTCAAAAGTAACACAGCTGTTTACAATCCAGAGTTCAAACTGCACCATGAATACATGTGTTAGAAAATAACTCACCTATCATCTTCTTACTTCCTCTTTTATTTACTCTGATTTATATATTGTTGTCTTTATTCTTTCAGCTCTGAATTTTCTATTCATCTAGTCCTTACTCTACAATCTAAACACTGGAAAAATCACAATTTCAATACTGGATTATAAAAACAGAGAGAAAGCAGGTAGCTAAGTATTCATGCTAAGAGAAAGCAGTTCAGTAGACATGATGCCTTATGAACTCTAATTCTCTTATCTTTTATATCATGTCAGTCACATAACTCTGCATTACACACGTTACAAAACCCACTTGTTCTTAGCTGAGCCACCAGTGTATTTCTTTTTAAACACAGGCTGATAATCAAGGTTGACACTCATTGTATTTTACACAATCCCATTTAGTTTTCATTACAGAACATAAACTAAGGAAAATATCTGAGTGTCACTGTTCGTTCCCAAAGAACTGTCTTCTCTGGCTGTGATACCATATTGCTTTTTGGATAAGTGTATCTGAGTATTCCATGGTGCCTATATTTATCTCTATGTAAGCAAAAGAAGTCTATACACAGTATATATTATTTCAAAAAATCAGGTCATCATCACAAAGTGATAATGATTCCGAAGTTTATTAAGTTTACACCTTAGCATACTCTTGAGAAAACTCCCACTTGGAGATAAAATTAATCATAGGAAATTGCATTTTATTAATTAGGTTAGCATGCTAATATGGTTATACCCATAAGAAAAGATACACTTCTGAGAAAATACTTATGTGTTTGAGGGACCAACAGAAAAAAATTCCCACATGCACATTTACTAAAATTCAAAACATACACTTTGCCTCTAAATTGTTAAGAGTTATCATAGGTGCAGAAGTATTGTGAAATTTTCAAAAGTAGTCATGAAATAGCTAAGGACATCCAGTGATGGGGTATTTATATCAAGGTGATTTTGTGGTAGGAAGACAAATGGAATCAATATAAGATACTTCTTCAATCTAATAAGCTTTTATACGCACTAAAACAGAAGCCCTCTTCTGATGATACACATTTATATTTACTTTTTTTTCTAAAAAACTGGATCTCAGGCCAGCCAAATGGTCTTCCCTCTTCTCCCATATTCTGTCCTTTACATTCTCATAGGCACTGTGTTTTATTTAGTCAATTTCTCCATAATTCTTTTTAAAATTTTAGCACAAATTAAATTATCACAGTTCCATCCACATGGGTCTTCTACCCTCGTTCCAACTGGTCAACAGCACCAGCAGCAGCATTCATTTGTGTGTGGCCTCAAATAGCTTTGGTCAGTAGTTTGTCATCTATTTTCCATAAGTCAAAGAGCTAGAGTCAATAATGTCATAACCAAGTTAGAACTGCTTTCTCTCCTAACGAGCTACCTGCTACCTTGGTGTTGGCAAAAGCCCACTATGATCATCAACATTCCTCCAAAATACAGGATTAACACATCCATTTTATAAACTAGTAATACTGTAAAATTGCTTTGCCTTATTTTCAAAAACACAAATACCTTTCTTAGTCTATGTGTGTTGTCATAAACAAAGACAACATATTGAAAGACTTATGTACAACAACCTTTTTTTCTCAGAGTTCCAGAGGTTGGGAAGTCAGATATAATGCATGTAAAAACCTTGGATTTCTGTTGAGACCTCTCTGTTTAGGTCTGCACCCCATTTTTAAATTGAATTATTTGGTATTTTGATATCTAGCTTCCTGAATTATTTATATGTTTTGGACAGCAGTACTCTGTCTATTGTGGGACTGTTGAAGATCTTTTCCCAAACAGTAGGCTTCTTTTGGTCTTATTAACTGTGTCTTTTGCTTTACAGAAGCTTCTCAGTTTTAGAAGGTCCCATTCATTAAATGTTGTTCTCAGTGTATGTACTACTGGTGTTATATTTAGGAAAGGATCTCCTATGTCATTGTGTTCAAGGCTACTTCCCACTTTCTCTTCTGTGAGGCTTAGTGTGGTTGGTTTTATGTTGCAGTCTTTGATCCATTTGGACTTGACTTTTGCGCATGGTGATCCATGGCAAATATGGATCTATTTCCATTTTTCTACATTGAGTTATGCCAGGACCATTTGCTGAAGATGCTTTCTTTTTTCAATTGTATAATTTCAGCTTTTGTTGCCAAAAAAAAAGTTGTTCATGGGTGTGTGGATTAATATCTGGGTCTTTGATTCAATTCCTTCGGTCTACCTGTCTGTCTGTTTTTATGTCAATACCAAGCTGTTTTCACTATTGTAGCTTTCCAATCAGGGATGGTGATGCTTACTGAAGTTCTCTGATTGTACAGGACTGTTTTGGCTATCCTGGGTTTTCATTTTTCCATATGAAGTTGAGTACTGTTCTTTAGGGTTCTGTGAAGAATTGTGTTGGGATTTTTATGGGGATTGAATTGAATCTGTAGATTGCCATTTTAATTATGTTGATCCTACCTACCCAAGAGCATTGGGGATCTTTGCTTTTTCTGATATCTTCTTCAATTTCTTGATGTGGAAGTCTTTCACTTTCAAGATATTTTATGCTATTTCTCAGTATTGTAAATGGCGATGTTTCTCTGATTTCTTTCTCAGCCCCCTTAGAGAAGAATCTCAAATGACCAAAAGAACTTAAGGAAATGTTCAACATCCTCAGCCATAGGGGTAATACAAAACAAAATGACACCAAGAAACCATCTTACACCAGTCATAATGGTGAAGATCAAAAACACCAATGATAGTGTATGCTAGAAAGGATGCTGAATAAGGGGAACACTCCTCCATTGCTGGTGAGAGTGCCCCATTTGTACAGCTATTTTGGAAATCAGTATGTCAGTTTCTCTGAAAATTGAGAATCAACCTACCTCAAGACCCATCAATATCACTCTGGGCTTATACCCAAAGGATGCTCAATCATACATAAGGATATTTGCTCAGCTATGTTCATAGTAACACTATTTATAATAACCAGAACCTGGAAACAACTTAGAAGCCCCTCAACCAAAGAATGGATAAAGAAAATGTGGTAATTTGCACAATGGAGCACTACTCAGTGGTTAAAAAAATGAAATCAATTGCATACAAATGAATGTAACTAGAGAAAACCATCCTGAGTGAGGTAACCTATACCCAGAAAGACAAACACAGTATGTACACACTGATAAGTGAATATTAGATGCAAAGCAAAGGATAACAAGCCTAAAGTCCACTACCCCAGAGAAGTTAGGTAGCAAATAGAACCCTAAGAGAAACATACTAAGATACCCTGAGAAACTTGGGAGCATGGTGGTAGGGGGAGAAAAAATAGAGGAAGGAGAGGAGGAATAGAAGCAGAGGGGTGAGAGTAACTTGAGGGACCTGGGTGGTCAAGATGGGGGAAGGACAGAGAGGGACAGCAAGGAAAGAGATACCTTGATTGAGGGAGCCATTATGGGACTAGCAAGAAACCTGGCACTAGAGAAATTCCCAGCAATCTGCAAGGATCATCCCAGTTAGACCCTAAGTAATTGTGGACGGGGTGCCTGAACTGGTCTTGCCCTGTAGTCAAGTTGACAACTATCTTACATGTTATCACAGAAACTTCACCCAGTAACTGATGGAGGCAGATACATAGATCCACAGCAGAACACTGGACTCCCAAAGTCCAGTTGAAGAGAGGGAGAAGGAATAAAATAAGCAAAGGGGTTAAAACCTTACAGAGGATACCCACTAAAACAGCTGACCTGAGCTAACTGGAGCTGAATGACTCCATCCTGAGAGTGGGGGAACCAGAATAAGACCAAACTAGGCCCTCTGAATGTGGGTGACAGTTGTGTGGCTTGGGTAGGCTGTGGGGCCACTGGCAGTGAGACCAGGATTTATCCTTACTGTTTGTACTGGTGTTTTGGAACCCATTCTCTTTGGAATTACACTTATTCTATCTAGATATAGTGGGAAGGGCCTTGGTCTTTTCCTCAAAGCAATGTGCTAAACTTTGTTAACTTCCATGGGAAGCCTTACCCTCTCTGAGAAATGGATGGGTGGGGGTTGAGGGACCAGAATGAGGGGAGGGAGTGGGAACTGAGATTCATACGTAAAATGAGAAAAGATAGCTTTTTATAATTAATTAATTAATTTTAAAAAGCTTGTTTTCTCTTAAGTTCTAATTTACTGCCTTTTACTTCTGGAGATGCCTCCACACCATGGAAAGGCGACACTTACTCTTGAAGACCTGACTTTGAGAGCGCTCATCCCAGTTCTGAGAACTCTGTCTTTATGTCCTAATGATGCCTCAAAGACCCCACGAAGGGGTGGGGCTTCCTTCCTTACCCTGGATTAGGCACAGCCTAAAGCCAAACACCTGTTTTCACAGAGGCGTCCTTTATTAAGCAGGGAAGAAAATTTAAAGTGGTTGCTTTATGACTCAGGCAAAAAACAGCAGCAAACGACCGTGTAGGTGTCATTCCTAAGAGAAGAGGGGCGCTCCGGGTTACACTAGGTTACAGTGTGGTGTAAAGGAGATGGGCAACAGAGAGAAGGGACAGAGCACAGGGGAAAGGGGCAGGGATATTTGTCATGACGTAATAAAGGAGAGAGATGAGACAGATGTGGCACATAGGCAAATGGTGGTTGGTAAAGGGAAAGAGGAATCTCTGTGCTAGGATGAGCTGTTTCATTTTACTTGGTTATGTAAATTAGGTGAAGGGGAGGGGGTAGTTTGTTGGACTTTGGTAGTCAGCCTCAGGAGGAATAAGTGGTCAAATAAGGGAATAGATCTTGGTGGCTCACTTTAGGATTGTAATCTAAGGGTTTCTGGGAAAGCGAATTAAATGCTCTGAAGGGTAAGGCCTGCCATTGACACATGCTCCAATGGGCTAGTGGTCCTTCACTGCCCATCTGATTGCCATGCTCTGGGCTGGACTTTTTAACTGTTAATTTCGGAACAAAATCAAGTCATATGGATTCTCTCTCTTTCTTTCTTTCTTTCTTTCTTTCTTTCTTTCTTTCTTTCTTTC
>LOEQ01001008.1:279903-329715 GCA_001685075.1 Bramus lutescens | reverse complement strand
GATGGGAGGGAAATGGGAGGAGGTGGAAATTTTTAATAAAAAAAGTATAAAAAAGAATAAAAAAGGAATAAAAAAAAGACAGACATTACTGGAAACCTAGCATAAGACCCACTATGGGGGAAAGTACCAAGCTCAATTCCAAGTAAATAAAGCAAAGGGCAAAATTGTAGTAAAAAGGTAGGGTGAGTTTCCATGGATGGAAAATCACCAAGAGTAACCACCAAGGCTGAGGGGCATTCTTACTAAACTGACGTCACAGGATCGTTGCTGAAGGTAGATGAAAATGATGAGCATCTCTGATGAGGCAGATAAGGACATCTTTTATGAGATGGATAAGAAATCCAATGATGGGCATCTTTTGTGAGATGGATAAAGAATCCAGTGATGGAACTCTCTTTTGAGAAGGTTAAGGAATCCAATGAGACACTGGGGATATTCTGTTATCAAAAGTTGCCAAGGAGAAGATTTTTATCAGAAGCAAAATAATTATTTCTGTACATCATACTTCAGTCCTGCCCATAGAATTAAGGAAGAATTTTATAGAAGATAAATAACAGCCATGAAAAAATATAGATAAACATACTCCTCCCAGAGAGCAAAATCTCAATCTAATCACACCCTTGTTCTTGAACTAGTCAGGGCAGAACCATCCAAGATAGCACATGTATGCCACATTTACTAGGGTGAACAGGTCTCTGTCCAGAGACTAAGAGTAGAAAGTAGGAACCTTTAAATGCTGGGATATGTTTTTATTTCTATTTTAATATTGTTTTCTATACAGCTACATATTCAGTCCAGTTGAAGGTAAACGTGGAAAGTAGAAAGATTATTCAATATATGTATAAAAAATTTACTTTATTCGTATGCCTAGAGAAAGCATGATTTCATTACCTTGGCACTTGGCTTTTAAAATTTTAAATGGTAGAGAGATATTGGTCTGAATACATACATGAGAATGTTATTAATAGGTGTTCAAGACATGCTGGCTTCAAAATTAACTTGAGCTTGCATGTAATATGGACTTATTGAAACATTTATACTCACTTTTTTATAATAGTAAATTCTTATACTTTCTTCATAAATTTTCCTTATGAGTAGCTTAATTTAATATTTATTACACAGAGGCTTAGGAGTGAGGTTTTATTAAAAGAACAAATTGTTTTTTTTCTTTTAGCATGTTCTCATAAACTAATTTGTATCTCAATAACTTTTTTCTTCTAGAATTTCTATAGTACTTTTTATTACACAAAGTAGATTCAAATTGTATTGCTTTCTCAGTTACTTATGCCAAAAATACTCTCACAATATATCAGTGGCAAAGAATTTTGCATAATCATTCTTAAGAGGAAGACTGTTTTTATTTTCACTTGGGGGAAATTGATTTGAATGAAGTCCAGTTGTCATCAAACTGTATTCAGCTAAATTGATTCTCTCTACTTTAAATAAAATCTTATCCCTCCCTTTCTCAGTGTCTAAAACATTCACATAGACCATTTTGTAATGCAGATTAAACTCAATGCTTGCTGAATTCTGTGGGAATTACAAGCCATGAAATCTTGTTTTATCTATTATTTGTGTTTTCTTTTTCATTTTTCTCTAAATGCCTCATTCTTTGCCCAGACACATGCAGCTCATAGGAAATGGTAATGGACATGGGCGGAAAAGGGATTGGGAGAGTAAGTTCCTTTCTCTGAGTCACATTAAAGTTTTCTTTTCAAATGGTTTTATCTCAAGCCAAGGGGATGTCTTTTTTTTTTTTAAAGTCAGACAAAGCACCAACTGTAAATGATGCTTTGTTCCTTAAGAAGAAACTGTATTTGGGTTTAATATCCATATCAAGAGTCAACAAAATGGAAACACTCTTACAATTGTCCTAGGGAACATTATGTTAGTTTTAGTTAATATTATTATTTCTATATGTACTTGTAAAATCTATATTTGTATATATTTGTGTATGCATATGTGTCAAGGCCAGAGGTTAACACTGAATGTCTTCTGCAGTAGCTTATCACTTTTGTTGGGTTTCTCACTGAATATAGTAGCATGTCAAGGATATCACTGTCACATCAGGACACTCATTTTAACCTTTGGGAAAATATAACCATAAAAACAAAATAGAGACTTGGTTTCTACATGGAAAGAACTTTAGCCTATTACAAAGAGGAACCAGATTCACAAACCAATTCTTTTTCACTTTTAATTGCTTATCCTCTCAGTCACCCCTTATATGGTAAAGAGAATGGATTAACCCCATTAGTAAAAACGGTGAAGAGAGGTAAAGAAAATAACATAATTGCAAGTCTAATATGTCAAAATTTTGTCAGTAGTCATGGTACAGAAGCATTCTCACTTTTAGATATACAACACAGAAAACACCCTCTAGCTCAAGGAGAAACTTAACAAAGAATGATCAATCTTGTACTGATGGAAGAATATGCTTATCTGTATAACATGAGTGTGGCTAAAAGAATAAAGCAATTACTTCATGCATGTTCTGGAACAAAGCTATTGTTAAGAATCAAAAAAGTACATATATTACATAATTATAGATTTAACATTGTATTATTTTCTGTGAAAAATGATAAGAAACAAATTTCTTTCAAATTATGCAAAATAAATATTAATGTGTTTAATATAATTTGTTTTCTAAAAGAATTATGTAAAATGATTTTTTAAGAATGTTTGTTTCATATAAAAAAACAAGTTTCTTAGTAGGTTGGAAAATGGAATTTTTTTAAAAGAATATAACCATACCAAAGATAATACAATTAAGCCCTTCTCAGTGATTTGTACTTCATTAGTAATTTTGAAAGGAAATTAAAAGAAAGGAATCCCTGGCAGATTAGAAATTTTATTTTAATTATCTCTGCATTAGTCAAGCATTACCACAGTAACAATGTGAAAGATGCCACCTTCTCTTACCTCTGAGCACAGGGAATTGGTTTTACTTACAGGTTCGCAACAAAAATATGTAACCTCATATCAGTTTGCATGTCAGCTTGGTTTGGGCCCAGGATTTGGGTGGAGTTCAGTTCAAGCCACATGTCCTTAGAGCTTCTGAGGCCAGTTGCTCCCAGGACACATTCACACCGTTAATTTTAGTGGAGAACAAGGCTTTGTGCAGCAAGACATTCTTAAAGCCTCTGCTTTTATTATTTTCCACTAAAATTTCTTTGGCCAAGATTGATCATGTGTCTGAGCCTGATGCTTACACCACAAGAAGATACAGTACATCTCTTCAGTCTAGAGATTTGAAAACTCAGAGTAGCAAGCTGGAGAACTGGACAGCCATTCATATGCTTTGTTGGCATGGTGTCTCAGACTGTTTAATCTTTTACAAAGTTTGAGCTTTGCCACCAACGACATCTTTTAACATCAATATCCCTGATATATAAAAGGGCATGGTAGAAAATATTTTTGATACTTATACATTTTTCTAATACCATTGTTTGACTATATGAAGTTATAATTGAAGTTATACCCTTGGAGACATGTTTATATCAATAGATATATTCTAGCTTTTCTGCGATTTTTATCCAAGTGTATCTCATATGTAAGTCACTTTGTGTCATTATAGACTCTAAACATATCGTGATCCTGTAAAAGATGCGTGTAATTGAGTCCCTTTGGTGTGATTAGAAGGTTCTAGAACATACTACTTAAATAAGAAGTCTAGTAAAGGTTGTATCAGTCATGCCATTAAACGAAACATGTCCTAGTCTAATGGTAACATGCTCCTTGTCTAATGGTAACACTCTGACTATGCTATTTCTTCTGAAGTTGTTTAAAATGCAATTTATAACCAATCCTTTGTAGTCCCCAAAATTATCTGACTCCATCCTTGCTATTACAAAAATTTACTGTAAAAAAAAAATCCTGTTGCCTTCATGTGTGATTGGTCTCAAGCTATCCAACCCACGATAACTATTTTTTGTACAAATTTCCATATGATTACTTAGCCTGTGGGACATATATTAGCCTGTGATTATGGATATATATATNTTCCTTCAGCACACTGGGTTCTATATACATCAGCTTAGCACTAACTACGGTAAATTGTGAAATCTCAATTGCTTACCACAATAGCTTTCTTATTCATGTAAGTGTCTAGTCCAGATGTTCCTGGTTGGCAGCCATGCTCCCCATTTGAGAAAGTGCTTAAGATGTCTGGAAAATGAGGGCACAATTTTGTGCTTTCATCCTGCATGAAACGTAAGCTCTGAGTCTGTCACTCCAGTCATCCTACCCTAGCTTGGAAGTTTCTGGGGACACTGGCTCCATAACAGTCATAAATAACCAGTACTTGTCCTTCTCTGCTTTTATAACTAATGCCTAAATAGTAAAACATAGATGACTCATCTAAAAAACCCAGATCCTTCTGACGTCTTTAAGGAACACTGGACAACTAGAAATGTCACTTCTTCTGCAGGTTACCCTCCTTGTTTTGATTGGAATGAACTGTTCACACACCTGCTAAGACTCAACTTGCTCCTTTGGTTGACAAAGTCAGCACATAGGAACTAGCCCAACTGTTCTGCCCTTTTTTCCCCCAGGAATCCCAACTCCTTTACCTTCAGGTGAAAGGCAGGGGTTGTTTGTGAAGTGCAGATACAACGTCCTTTCTACTCATAGCCCTGGGAATGCTGTCCTTACGTGAATCTAGGTTTTCAAGGACTGAAAGGATGAAATCAGGGGCCTTTGAGCAGCTGCTTCTCATGAAGAACATCACAGAATAGGGATGCACACAAGGCTTTGCTGACCGGGCAGTCCTCTCTGCAATTGACCAGTGCAAAGAGTCATATATTATTTACCTTATATGTCATTCCCACTAGGAAGTATTACTGTACTGGAAGACAGACATGAATTGGTAAAGCAAAACCAGTATTTAAAGTTGTAATGATAGTAACTGAAAATGCCTTCTTTGTTTTTACAAGTGGAATCACCTCAGACTTAGCCTAAACGTACACCCAATTGTTGTACAAGAGATATTGAAGTAGAGAATGACAGTGATGTCAAAACAGAGGTCCAAAATGGGGTAAAACAGCCAATTCATATGGAATTTCACAGTTTTCAGGAGGGAAAATATTATTTTCCTAGGATCCTTCAGAGAGATCACTATCCTGCCCATGCTTTGTTTTAGATCTCTTTCATCAAAACTATGACAGTAAACTTATTGCTTCAAGTAGGCCAGATGTGTGGCTCCTTCATACTGTAGTCATCAAAGACACTCAAGGGATGTGAAAGCACCCCAGAACTCATAAGAAATATATGTTAACAACCAGGAGTGTGGTATATTGTCAGTTAGTTAAGGGACTAAATCCATTTTTAATTATATGTATGCTTTAGAACAAAATTATTCTAACTTATGAATGAAAGAAGGATCTCAAAGCAATCATGACAATAAATGACAATGAAAATTACAAACAAATTGAAGTATGATATACATTCCAGAGGTAAAACCTTAAGGGAGATCACTGAGCTGTTTTAAGTTGTGGTACTGCAAACAGACACAGCCAGAGCCTACTGTGGGATGTTTGAGAAAGATTTCCCACGGGAATTGCTCCACTTGATCATGCGCAGTGCCATAGGAGTTTGTTTGCGGCCTGTGAACCTGCAGACTCAGCCAAGAGGCTGAGTCTAAATCTGAAGTGCACCAAACACACAATGGTGACAATGTATGGAGGAAGAATGCCCTAGAGCAGTGCTTGTCAACCCCTTCGACAAATTTCTGTCTCCAAAAATATTTACATTGTGATTTTTAAAAGTAGCAACATTACAGTTATGAAACAGCAAGGAAAATAATTTTATGATTGTGGGGGTCACCACAGCATGAGGAACTGTATTAACTTGTAGCATT
The DNA here is from genome assembly GCA_001685075.1 of Bramus lutescens. Lineage (NCBI taxonomy): Eukaryota > Metazoa > Chordata > Mammalia > Rodentia > Cricetidae > Bramus > Bramus lutescens. The sequence continues at coordinate 323,858 of LOEQ01001008.1, read as the reverse complement.
TGGCAGGTTGAGAACCACTGCCCTGGAGCCTTAGGAGAAGATGCTGATATCCCAAATCAAAACAATGGCATCTCCAATCCATAAGAAAGAGTCAGTTTAGTCTTCTGTGCTCTTCTTCCTTCTGGACATCTTGCTGGTTGGATGATGATCACCCACTCTGGAGGTATATCTTCTCTCCTTGGGCCATAGATTAACAAGCCAATTTCTTCTGGAAACTCCTTCACAGACACAGCCAATCATTATAATCAAAAGCAAAACACCTGAACTCTTCTAGTCTCAGAACAATGATGGGCTCAATGCCTATTAAAGCAAAGGGATTAAAAAAATGCTTTGCCAGCTGTTGGGGAAATACCCTGCCAGAGCAGAAACCACTTTCCATAAGAAGGCAAGCTGAGACCAAAGACAGGCAAACACCCTCCATTTATCAGAAGGGCTTTCATCTGAATTTCAGGCCTGGGACAGGATGAAGCTGACCCCAGTGAAGCAGTGCATGCCTTCCTGGGCTTCTGCAATCTGAAAAGGAGGAAAGGATGAAGACAAAAAAAAAAGCCCCTGATAAAAAAATTAAATCATCTGCTTGCTTTCCAAGCCCAGGTGTCCCTTGATATGAGAGATTTCTTAATTAAATCTCTACAAAACAGGGTAACCATCAGGAGGGGACGGAGGCCTTAGCCAAGTGACTTTCTTTCTCTGATCACACTATTTTTCAATTGACTTTGAGAATGGCAAAATACATTTTCAAAGCATTATATAGATTTCTTTCAACCCTTCAGGTTGCAACCCAATTCATATACCCCTCCAACTCTCCTCCCCTGGGGGAGAATCTATATAACAAATTGACCACTGCCTGAAATAATCATTTCCAGTTGGCTATAAATAACCCAAAGTTTACAGTAATGCCCAGCAGTTAATGTAATGATTGTTTCATTGTGGTAATTCTACATACTAATGTTTAATTTAACAGTATGTATTAAGAAGACCCTCAAAGACTTTAATAAGTGAGACATTGGTACTTTTTAAGGACAGTAGAGTGGGAAAGACATGGAAGGAATGCATGGTCACTTTTTCCATAGTAGTGAGTGTTTCCATCTGAAATGACATAGAGTGATGGTTTCATAACAATATAAATATACTTAATGTTACTCATATAAATATATATATATATACTTAAGAGAGGCTACATGATGAATTTTATCACATTTATTATAATAAATGGAAAAATTAGGAGGCCTTCACCATCAAATCTAAATAGCCAACAATGTGGTGCTAGAATCCTTACTGGGATAACATACTTGCAAGGAGAGAATAAAAAAACCCTCTTGAATAGTTATGTCATGGCTGTGATCTATAACCTCAGCTCCCATGGAGAGATTCACTGAAGTGGTTGGTGAACGTACACTGTCTGGATTATCCTGGAGAGACTCTAGTCTAACAGGAAATGCTAACACAGCTTAGAGAAATCTGAAGAGACCTACAATTCTCAAATTTCTGCAATTAAATTTGAACTATTCTCATTAGTTTTGTGACATTACTGAATCCTTAGGCCAACATGGACTGGAGAAACACTGGTTATACAAGCTGTTCTTTCTCCAACTAGCATGATAGGCTGTCATCAGTGAGTGATATAGCAATTTCACATCTCAAAGGTAGGGTAAACAACAGTGGAAATAAGTCTTTCTGAAGCTATTGATAGGTAACTGCAAAGCTGCCTGTTCTGTTCTCTCCTGACATCAGTAATTTTCACGGGGAGCCCATAACTTTGGCCCCCTCTCCATCCATAAATCTGGAAGAAAGTAATAACTTCAGTGATTTAACAGAGACAACATAAAATGTTCCTCTCTTAATTACAAGCACTGTTAAACCATTTGCTTGAGGCAAATGTACTTCTTGCATCAGCAAGTCAGGGAAAGTTGATTGAGAGTCTCTGATTGATAACTACAAACACCTGTATTAAAGGGACGGCCGCTCTTCTGAACTAAGAGAGGCAGTGAAGCAGAAACAAATCTGCTCCCCCTGGATTCTCTGACAGCATAATTGGCTCTTACTCGCTGATGTTTTAATCATAGTACTACAGAAAACCCAGTAAAACCAAGAGGAAAGAATCCGGAAAAGTGTGTGTGCCCATGTCTTTCCATCTGTGATGGAAAATGTGTCTGTATTTATTTATTTTTTAAGTGAAAATGCAGTGATCTAGAAAATGTAAGGTTGATAATTATAAATTCCACTTCCATCTTATTTTAAAGCTGGTTACCTTGTTACTTTTTTTTTTTTTTACTTTTTGAGGTTGTAATTCAATTTAACATTTCTCCCTTGCCTTTCCTCCATTCAAACCCTCTACTCTTCTTCAAATTTATGGCCTCCTTTCCATTAATTGTTATTGCATGCACAATTTTATATACAGATATTGCTAAATCTAACCTGTCGAGTTCCATGTATGTTTGTTTTCAGAGGCGGTCATTTGGCCCTGGAGTACCAACTGTTGAGCTCTTCCTTGGGGAGGAACACCTCTCCTGCTTCCAGCTTTCCTCAGTTGCCTGCAGTTCTTTGTTTCCCTCACCCAGCTTTGCATACTCACTGGTGTCAGCCTGGTTCAGCTCACAAATGGGCAACCATGTTAAGCAACAGCTCTCTAAATGAACTTGAGATCTGCTCAACAAGTAGAGTACTATGCCTGGTACTGGAAGCTTAATCAACCAGCCAGAACTAGTAAAGACTGGGATCTTAGAGGAGAATCGAAAATCATTTATTTATTAACCCAGCATAATTCCTAACAATGATCTATAAACATATGCCCTTATGCCCACAAGTAAGTGTAGTCTTCACTACTTATCAATGAAACATTTTGTGCAATGGCACAAGACCACTAAAGAAAACTACAACCAGTCAAAATGTCAAGTTGTGGATCCCAGTCTCAGTGGGTACATCTAAAACCCCCCTGCAACTCAGGCTCAGGGAACATTGTGGAAGAGGGGGGTAGAAAGATTGTAAGACTCAGAGAATTAGGGACTTTTATGTAAGATTGTGTCTCTTGTTAATATAAGAAGTAATCAGAATCTATACCTGTAAAAAAATCTCACCAATATTACCTTGTTACTACTTTAAATATTTTAAAAATAAATGTTAGGCTATCAACAATATATGCAATAAAATGAAAAGGAAATCCAAGTAGCTAAGTGCACTCTTCAATATGAAATAACAAAAATATATCACATGTATGGAGAAATATTGTATCTTAATACAGTAATTTTTATTCATATTTCATAGACATGCAGACTTTCCAGTTAAAATTATATGTCTGCTCTCTAATATCTTTCATCGTTAACATAAATCAGGTTTTATGACCAGAATGTTTATGAAAAACCAGAAAAATTTAGTGGAAAATCTTAAATGAGAGAGCACTTCTTAGCCAAGTTCCCTATGCAGAGCATTGAAGTAAATGTAACACAAAATATTTAAAATGTTTTAATATTTATATTATTCTTGAAAATCTTGATGTTTCCTAATAATTATCATGATATAGTCCCATAATCGGTCCCTTTCTCTTAAATGATGGAATGCACTTTAACCTAGCATGTTATGCCACACCCAAGCCTATATCCAGCTACTTAATGTTGTAAATTCCAGGAGTTATTGAAAACAGGGCCCTGAGGATTGAGGTGCATAACTAGTATATTTATCCTAAAATGAAGGTAAGCACTGTTTTATACTCTCAAGGCATTTTTACTGGTAGCTCTTGAAATATTTAGACAGGTGGCTAGGTATAATTTTGGCCTGTTGAACAGATGTGTATCTATGCCTAACAGATCGTAAAACTGAAAAGGTCAATAGAGGTATAAGAGGGGTGTCTCTGAGTATACCTTGGTGTGAGTTCATAGTAGAATTTAACTATGAAGCTGACATACTGTAGTGAGGGCATATGGACGATAGCATTTCCTTCCTTGTAAAAATATGCTGAAGTGGTGGCTCTCTCCCTGGATGTGATGAGGGAGAATCCTGTACCAGATACATTTTAGGTGGTATGGATTTGTAATTAAAACAAGAGGTGTCAGATTAAACTTTAGGAGACAGTTCCCAACGTATAAAAATAGAAATGAAATAAAATCTAGGGACGCAGAGACTTTGTTAAGCTCATTTAACTCACCATTCCAAATAACATGCTATTATTCAGGAAATGAATTCAGTAAAATAGTAGAGTTGATTTGGAAAATTGTAATTTTGTATGGAGTATTTGTATTATTCCAGTGTGTGCATGCTGCATGGGGAGGGCAGAATTCTATATTCCTCAATGAATTTCCATGGTAGTTTTGAGACTAGGTGTCTTAATGAATTCAGAGTTCAATTCTTCATAGAAATTACCTGACTACCCATCCCGAATGGCCCTTCCCCTCAATAACCCAAGTCCGTGAGGGTGTTGGACATTTAGCCTCAGTTCCTTTTGCTTTAATTTACCAACTGATCCATCTTTCTGGACATGTTGTTAATTTTAAAATGACATTTCAAGAGAGGAATACAAATAAGCCAATGATATAGTAGGCATACCAACATTATTGGCATGCAAAACTAAAATATTTTGAATATGAGTTTGTTTAAAGTCGGGCTTGTAAGTCACTAAAATAAACTAGAATGCAATAAGACAAGTTCATTCTGAAAAGACAAAGTTTTAGGTCATAGCAATTATGTCAATAAAAAGCCCAGCTCTTGTATAAATAAATATTATTGAGACAAATACTGTCTGAACACAAGGAAGATAAATGTACTAATTTAGAGTAAGAAGACCTATATATGTTTCCACAGAAAAAAAATAGAAAGAGAAATGTGTGTGTGTGTATTTGCGTGTATGCATGTCTCAACAGTGTATCTGTGTCTGTATGCATAGACTGTGTGTGTGTGTGTGTGTGTGTGTGTGTGCATGTACCAGTGTCATCTGGGTGTCTCATTTGGGTGTCTGTGTGTCTTTGTGTGTGTGTGTCATCTGTGTGTCTGTGTGTGTCTTCTGTGTGTCTGTGTGTGCATGTGTCTATGTATCTGAGTGTGTCATCTGTGTTTGTGGTAGAATCATGTAGAACATATGTATATGTATGCTTATAAAGGGGATCTGATAGATTAGTTTACGTAGAGGCTAAGTCCCTAATGGTGCATAGGATGGAAACAGAAAGAAGCTTCTCAGCCCTGGAATGCAAGCAACAGAATAGTGGGGGAACAGTGATGTAGCTTCAGTCTAAGGCCAAAGGTTCAGAATGTTCTTGCAGAGTGCTGTGAGCCACTTTGAAAGGTCAAAGGGTCTAGATTCTGCCATCTGAATACAATGGTGGTGACACGTAAGTCCAGCAGGTGAAGGACGGTGTGTGTGCACTGGAGCCTCTGGAAAACCTTACATTTCTGCCTTTTTCTACCCAGGTTTCAGGCATTATGTGGGTGCCCCTGACAATCAGGGCAGATTTTTCTTTCACATTTGATGGCCCTCACCTCAAATGCTTCTGGAAATATTCTTGTAAACACAACCAGAAGTTTTCACCAATTTTCTTTCCATCTCTCAATCCAGTCAAATGGACAACCATGGTCAACTTTTATAAAGTAGATGTTTCCTAAAAATTAATGTATTAATACAAACACCAACATGAGAAAATTAGTTTGAAAGTATTCCATGAATATCTGTGTGGAATAACTGTCCAACTCCCGAATACCCAGTCGAGTGCGTGAAGCTTTCAGTGATCAATAAGACTGAAATATACATTCCTGTATTTCAGGAATTATTTGCATACCTGAACTAACTCATCTATGTTGCTCTTATACTGGGTGGTTAACAAAACTTTTAAAGCAGTGTAACATGTTCCACACATGATACCTCAAGAATACAGCTGATTAAATGAAACCTAAGCAAGGACAACACCAATACACATGTTAGCACGGAAGGGGGAATATCTCACAAAGATCTACTTATGTGTAAGAACTACAGACAAGAAAGGACCAGTCTCCTCTGGGTTGGGAGCCCTAATGCAAAAATTAGTGGTCAGGGCTGAAATTACATTTATTCAAGTGACAGAAAATGGATTGAGCAGGCTGTAATCATACATTTGTGTGTATATAAACATATATATGTGTGTGAACTAACATAACAGATCTCTTTTATAATATATATGTATATATTTATACAGTTTATATAGTTCTACTACTCACATATCCCTACACAAACAACACACATACACACATTCTTATCTTTTCTGTAGAAAAACTTATAGAGGTCTTCTTACTCTGTGCTAATTCATTTGACAAAACAAAACAGTTTGTGCTTCATCTTTCTTGTGTTCAGACTAAAAATAACTACAAGAATAAATATATACATATGTGTGTATATGTATAAAACAAAGACATAGAGACTGTGAACTGGATAGGGAACAAGGTGGTTTATATGAAATGGGTTAGAGGAAAAAAGGGAAAGTAAGGAGGGTAGTGATGTAAATATATTTTAATTTAAAAATAAATACTTAATTACACAATAAAATAATTCTCACAAATATTAAATAATGGTATTTTAGAAATATACATCTGTGAAACATAGCCATTTGTACCTCACATAATTTCTTGGTCTGCTTTTCTTATGAATGCCAAAATTATGTTAGAATTTCTATTAATTCCATGTTCTGAAGGTGATGTCAGGCAACTCACGGTGCAATATAAAGACTTTCTAAAAGAGAAATTAAAGTCACTTTCTGCATCATCTGTCAGAGAGCACAATGTTTTCCACATAACTGGCAACAGGACAGAGCACAGTTCTCCTCTTTAAAGACCATTCACTGTGTCAGAAAGGAAAGACACCTAGGCAATCTCAAGGACCTAGGGGGTCCGTCCTTCTCCTTTCTATAATAAAGCAACCCTTCCTCTACAACAGTGATTAAGGAGATTCTGATCCAAGGTTGGCATGGTGTACTTTAAAAGCTTTCTGTTTGGAGGTTTGTGTCAGCCAAATTCTCTCAACATCACACACACACACGCACACACACGCACACAGAAACACACAATTTCATCTACAGTATTCAAAAAGAAGCTCCCTCAGAGATTGGAATGATGATATAGCCATTTGTATCTGGAAATTCGCCATTTATTGACCAAAGGCAAAGGCTTGGTGTTAGGGACTGGGCTAACCTATGAAAAGCATAGACAAACTCACGGACTCCCACTTTCCCAAATCTGAGACATAGAATTGATGTAAGGATTTAGTGAGGTTGTGCATATAAGATGTCACTGGGAAGTATTTATTATTTTTATCATTACTTCCATTTTTATTTGGGCTCTACCTTGCCACATAACATTTAAGAGTTTTAGACATATTATAATAGACTCACCTTAATTGATGAATGTAAGATCTGTCTTCCTGTAAGTTTTTACATGTAGGAGAAAATTACACATCACATGATTTAGTTCAGACTAGAGTGCGTGTCAAAGAACATGGAAGAGAAAAGTAACACAGATGGAGAATGATCCATTCACAACACATACTTCTTATTTGCATCCTAGAGAGAGCTGTAGGCAAGCATGGTCTTGTTTGGGCTATGAGATCAAGGCCAAATTTGCAGGTCTATGTTCTAATGGTCATTCTTTTCTCAAGGTTTTTATTCTGATGCTGCACACTAGAAGCAGCATGCTAGACAAGGTAGATCAAGTCTTTACAGAAATCGTGTATGCTCATGACACCAATGATCTAGACCAGGCTCAGGTGGGTTTTGTGAGATTATTCTACTGTTCGTTAAACCCTGATGTTGGCCTCACTTCACCACACTCCACTTCAATAGAGATCTGGTAAGAGTTTTCCACACTGCACAGGTACACAATAGGAAATTCGGTTCTTTCAGCACTTTCCATCGTAAGTTCTAGTTTTGAGACCAACTAGCACTCTTGTTTGCAAGTTTCTTACAAAGCAGGTTCTTTTGCCACTTACCCTTTAGTCTCGGGGATTGTCCAAATGCCTGTCCTGAGATCAACAGCCTTTTCTACCCCAAGCCTAATTCCCAGTTCTCTCAGTGTCTAGGTCTCCTCCAGAATTAGGAAATACTTGAAAATTAAAAGTGGTTGTGCTCTCAGTGTCCAATCGCATTCCCTCAAGACTGTCTCTTACTCACCTGCCTACTGTAGGAGATAGCTAGAGATCATACTCCCCAGTCCAGGTGGATATTTCTGCTCAGCAAATTCTTTATAAATTCAACCCCATCAACTATTCAGTTATGTTGATACAATGCTAAACCTTCAGGGTCTCTCTTTGCCCATACAGATTTACTTGGCTAAATCTGATTCTTATATCCATTCCATAACCACTGGCCACCAGAGGAGCTGGGAAGGCTTTTGTTAGTTGAGACAAATGCTGACCCAGTGCCTGGAATTTGAACCTTTGGATGCGTCTTTCCCTCCACAACTCTCTGATGCCTTCAAAGAAGACAACCTTTATGTTGGACCAGGGTTTTCCCTGAACTCTTTCTTGTGTTAGTGCATCCTCTAGTTATCTAGATTTCTGTTGTTTTCTGTAGAAAGAAAATATTTCTCTTTGTAGCTGTCAAGTTTCCTTAAAGTTCTCCAGAAGCAATGTGCTTCTTTCAGACTGTGTAACATGCTGAAATATTTTGTACAGTTTTATTATGTTAAAAGTTTCCTCAATTGTTGAAGGTTTTTTCACTTAGTGTCTTTAAAGTTATGTAACAGATGGCAGTGGACTCCCGCTTTATGTATTTTTGTCTTTATTTATACCATTGAATAATTAAAATTAGGAGAATTTATTGTAAAAATAAGATTTTAAGCACGTCTTGCATGTGTTTTGTTGCTTAAAATTATACTACAAACTTTTGGAGAGCATGGTATATACCTATAATCACAGTACTAGCAACTCCAGCGCTGAGGAAATTGAGGCAGGAGAATCCATCTATCAAAGCCAGCTTCCACTCTGACAGATTATCTGACAAAAAGAAAAACACACTGTGGGCCAGATAAAACCCGACAGGAATAGAAGATATTTAATTAGAACTTGATGGTATAGAGAAAAAGTCCTCATTGCTTAGGTATGGCAAAGACTCAACAGTAGTCTCTACAGTGGGCAGCTATAGAGTGAAGGAAAATTAATTAATTATTTAAATAGAAAGCTTCAGGTAATCTTTAATTGTAGATAATTGGCTGAGGAAAGCTGAATTTTAGGTAAAACTAGAAAAGAGCATATTATAATTTTTGTACAAGCCATATTTAATTCAAAAGTTGAAGGCAAAATGACACTTAGGAAAGCTTACGGTGGCTGTCTCGTGCTGCATGCTCTGAGCTGACTTCTGTTGAACTGGTCATTTAACTATACTGAGGATGGTGCCTGGTATAGGTTGGTTTTCTGGTCAGATATGGTCTGTTCATGTGTAGTTTTGTGTCCAATGTTCAGATTAAAAACCTTTTCAACAACAATATAATTAAATCACGACTTCCTTCCAACATTGTGTTGGTGCAAAAGGCACCAACAGTTTCAGAGAGGGTCCAACCTCTTACCCTGGAAATTCTTTTAGGAAGTTCATTTCTAAATTAAAAAGAATGAGAAGACAATAGTAATTCAAATAGAACTTATAATCAAAGCAAAACCAGCAGCATATATAACATATAAAAAGTAACACCCATAGCTTTTACAATAAGTAATGTTTGTGCTTATTTGATAAGTATTTGATAGACAGAAACCTTCTTAACTTCTTATCATCGTTTTTCTCTTGTGTGGTTTCTCATTTCTGCTTATTCTTCCTTGCAAAAGTCTGAATCATGCTTTCTCATTTTCATCTTCCACATTGAGGATGTGTTCATCTCCCTTGAAAAGATACAGTTGAACTCATTATATTACAGTAATTTACTTACATCAGGATACTTCAAATTAATGTTAAACTTGACTCTGTGCCAAGATACATAGTAAACACAATGCTCTCCTAGGTATGATGAGTGCACTCAATGACATGTAGATTAGTTTCCAATTTGACCTGAACTAAGATAGAAGACTTACACAGCTCTTCCAGGAGTAAAGTACACAAAGAGAAATAAAAATCCTTGAATACGACAGCTGAAAGTTTCTGGACAATGTTTTTCTTGTATAATTCATAAGAAACAAGAAAATGCTTACTGGATGTTGAAGATATTGGCATTATTTTCTGTTGACTTAAAGCCGTCATAGAATAGATTATCAAACAAATAGAGTACAACTAAGATAATATGGAATTAGCTAATAAGCAACCACAATCATCATTTTCCAATACCCTACCCAAAATAAGCTCTATGCAATGGCACAGTCCTTGCCTGCTGGATCGGCAGCCACACAGGCCCTCTTTTGTACTTGAGGGTCTGCCATCTCAAGCTCTCTGTCTCCCAGATATGTAGCCACACAGTCTCTCTCTTCTGTGAGTGAGCACCTGCCATGCCACACCCCCTAGCTGTAGGATCTGTAGCTACACAGTCTCTCTTCTGTGTATGAAGACCTACAGGCGTCTGACCTGTAGAATCTTCTGGTTTATAAGCTCGAACATATTCCCACTGGATTTACAGCAAACAACTTTCTCCAATAAACTTGTAGTGATAGAAACATAATGCTCTTGACCAAAGCACAGAAGGACGAAATAGCAAATATATAAATACATCTATTACTTGACACCCAGCTGAGTGTAGGAAAATGTGCCAACACACACAGAGTAAAGTCAGCATGTCAGTAATAAATAATGAAGCCAAGACATGGTCTACATGATTCACATGAACTAAACCAGACACATCTCACATCACATGTAAAAACTTCCACGGGCAAATATTGCTCAATTAACTGGAATACCAAAACCATGAAACTAACACACAGACACACAGACACACAGACACACAGACACAAAATACATGGAAAATCAATATTACAGCAATTTGAATAAGTTATTCTGATAATAACCCAAAGTTAAAAACAAATCAAACACAGATAAGTGAAATTGCTTCAAGCTAAAACCCTTTGGTACCACAAACAACAAACTAAAGTGGCCCACTACAGAATGGGAAAAAATTATTTGCGAGCTAGTCACGTGATTAGCAGTTATGACCCAAAATATGTAAGGACTTCAACCAATCCAACCACAGCAACAACAAATACTGAACTTAAAATGGGTGATATATACTGATATTTTAAAATATATTATAATATATATATATATAATATATAAATGACCAAAAGGCATGTGAAAAAGACATGCTCAAATTCACTAGCTGTCAGAAAAGCACAAACCACAATGACTATATCACTTCACTCCTGTAAGAAGAGCTTTGTCCAAAAAGACTGAAGATAACAAGAGTTGGGAAGTTATGGATTAAAGATATGTTCCTCAGTGGGCACAGTAGAAATCCGCTACATGTACGTATCCATGGAAAATAGAATCAGCAAGCTATTGTGACAATTCCCCTCCATGTTTGCTGAAGCAATGTCACCCATAGAGAAGATATCCGTAGGCAAGACATGGAACTAAGTAAGTTACCATCAGTTAAGGAATGGCTAAAGAGATTGTAGTCATATACTACAGAAATGCTATTCTGCATTAAAACAAAGAAAGCAGCATTTTTTTCTGCAACATGGAACGTCCTAGAGACCTTATGATAAGTAATATGCGTGGAGGACATAAAACAAAAAGACACTGAGAACTGTTGATCTGACAAAAAGTGATAGTAGAATGACGAGGAAGGGTCGCTGGGCTGTGAGCGGAGGTGCGTGGCTGCGGTGCAGCAGTAGTCAAAGGAGAAAAACAGCTTGCTTAGAAAGCAGCGAAGAATTACAAAAAAAGAAACAAAAAACTTTTTGTCTCCGCAGTGCCTGTAATTAATTATAAATTGTATTCGTGACAAATTCAGGGAGAGGTGTCAAAAGTTCTCAGCATAAAATGTTAGCCATGCAAAGAATTACACTTATTTCATATTTGGTTTAGTGTTCTGATGTGTGAATTATTCCAAATATTGTTTAGCACACAATAAAATGTAATATTGTCAGTTTAAAAGGAAGCACTATGAACAACTTTGGACATTTGGAAGTATACTACGCTGCTTTTACTTCATATGACTCTACCCCATGAATGTAAATGCTTCCATGTGTCATGATTTGCTTTTCTGTTAGTCTGATAAAATACTGACCAGAACCACCAGTGTTAGGAAGGTCACAACTGCCTTTAAATGCAGCTCCAGATGCTCTGACACCCTCTGCTGCATTTTGAGTGGGTGGGGGCATCTGAACACACACGGCGCCACACACATATAGTGTTTTGTTGTTGTTGTTGTTGTTTTGAGAAAGGGTTTTTCTGTAGCTTTGGAGCCTGTCCTGGAATTTGCTCTGTACACCAGGCTGGCCTCAAACTCACAGAGATCAGCCTAACTCTGCCTCTTGAGTGCTGGAATTAAAGCCTGTGTTACCACCACATGGCCGCACACATAGTATTTTTAAAATAAAAATACCTTTTGGGTGCTTGCTAATTCCTTATTAATATTTCATGCCACTCTCCACATTTTAAACCATCAGAGATTTAACTCTGTTTATGGCTTTGACATGACACTAAGCCCTCGAATTAACGTATAGAGATTTCTGGGTCCCACTCTGAAGTCGTTCCAGAAACACTTTGGGAACCTACAATAAAAACCACAAATGAGTGTTTTCATTTTCAAGTGAGGCATTAACTTCAAGACTGCCACACAAAATACAAATTAAAAAAATAGGGCTCCCTCCAATAATGTCTGAACTCTCATCTCAATCTGGGATCAGAACTACAATACACAGAAATACTCTGGAGGGTACAAATGAAACCCACAGAGGGACTAGGCCTGATTTCTGGGAGAATATCTGTACTCAGCTAAAAACCACTGTTGTGTAAACATAAACTAAAGACGGGAAAGTACCAATATCCTGAATGAGGCCCATAAGCCTAGCCCCAGGCCCAGATTCTAAATGACCCCTTAATGTCTTCAGACTTATCCAAAGGCGGCCTGAGCCTCGGAACAATGCTGCACCAGCCAGTGCTTGGGGCCCATTTCTAGACCATGATGTGAGGGACATGAGGGGCTAGATGCTGTCACATAGGAGGATAGAGGTAATTTCCCAGATGATCTCCACTGGCCCGAAGGAGCTGATTAACCTCAGAAGTAGGTTTCCTTTCCACAGAGGCTTTATTTCCTAGCTTTTATTATGGGGCTGAGCTAGCAACACAGGTTAACAGTGTCCGGGAATATTCCTCTTCCCTGTGGTCCTTTCTTTGAAAGAGGAGGGTCATGTTGCATTGCAGATCGCAAAGGCTTCACTGTGCTTCAGAATGAATCAGAGGCAAGTTAAAGGACAGGGTGAGTGTGAAAATTATTACAGATACCTAGAGGAGGAAAACAGACTTTGTGTGAGGCCTGATTTACAGAAGAGATTCTCGTTGAACAGGAGAAAGTATGAATCTGATAAAATAACATGTTTTTAATCCTATAGAAAGCTTCATTTAGATGGGACAGATCGGGGACTTCTCAGTCTGTGGTGTGGGATCAAATTACTCAGACCTGGAGTGTTTCTTTCACTAAAGGACAAGGGAAAGATCTGGAGCAAGTTGTAAAAGTTAAGGAGTCCCTCACACAGCTTCGCGGAAACTAAGTCACCACCTTGCCACATCTTGTGTGCTGTAATTTCTGTTTAGAGGAATCCTTTTCCGGATAATGTTGAGACCACTCAAAATTCCCAGCGTCATAAAAAACAAATTGCTTATCGAACCCACAGAGTGGAAAACACAATTGACTTGGGGGAGTTAAAGGGAGAAAAAAATTGTTGAAACACAATTCCGAATGCTCTGAGAAGTGCGGATCATGTTTTGTCCTGTGGGTCTCTAAAGGACTTAGCTGAAAATAATGCTGTTGCTCACCCCTGTGATAGTCCCACTGCATCGTGTAGAGTTCTCTCATCATTAAACAGCAGACCTTCCCTGGAATTGATAAATATAGTCCTCAACATTAACTAAATAATCCTCCCAATAGTCTGGTAAAACAGATGGAGAAAATAAAACAGAGAAGTTGTTAAGGGGCTTAACTCAGTCCACAGAGACAGCACTGTGACTTATTTAGCCTTGGACCGCCCCTGTTTTTATGACGCCTTCTTTCCCATTTTTCCTCACACATACCAGCCAAGCCTGCTAACCACAGGCACCCAAGCCCCTCTTGTGAGCAGTTGTCTTTAATTTTCCCATTTACTTGAGAAAAGGGCACACCGTGCCACTGTAAGAGACATTGTAGCTTTCTCAAATACTCATTTTAAAAGATATGCATATATATATATATATATATTCATGAGCAGTGAAGTGATTTTAATAGAATATTATTTCAAGTGAGTCAAGATTTTCCTTTATTATTATATTAATACAATAATGGATTTAGAGCACATTGTTTCTATCAGCTTCTAGCTTCCTTCCATTGCTAGCTCCTCACCACAATTCCTCTCCTCTGTAATTGTGAGCAGCAAACTCATTGTGATGTGTCTTCTCGGTGACAGATACTTTGTGAGGCCCGGAAGAGGAGAGATGAGTGTGACATGGCTGACATCCTAACCAGAACCAGATTCTGGAAGAAAATTATGGCTAAACAAGCGACAGTCGTCCCAGGAATCCCTGGAAGTTTGTTGTGTCCTCAGACCTGCATTAAGCTGGCGTTGCCCATTTAGGCACATTGACCCAGGGATACCTTTTGCCTTTCCTATCTTGTAGCCTATCCCAAAGTTCTCCAGGTTAATGTCTTTCTGCATTGAACCAACAGAAACATCCGTCCCCATTCTCTCAGGCAGGATTTACAGACAATCTTTTAATGTATCGATTTTCATCTACATTTTCCACACAAAGCTTGCTTGACAGCTTTAATTCACAAAGCAATTAATACCTTCCTTTATAATTTGTGTTTTTATGATTTTTCTTGGCTTTGAGTTGATCCCCAAGCCAAATCAGTGACAAATAACTTTTCAGAATCTGAGACGTTGAGAGCTATTTCTCCAATTATTATTGGGTCATGCTACCCTGTCAACCTTCTTGTTTTTCCTTTGGGTATTTGCTGATTCTTGGGAAAAACTTCCTAGTTTTCAAGTGCTTGTGTATGCTACCTTTAAGCTCTTACAAACTTCTATATATTGTATTATTTCATTCATACCTTATCTAAATCCTATTCCTCATTTTAGTATTAAAAATCTTAAGATAGAAACTAAATCCCTCAAAGTATCATTACTTAGTCCACATTGAGTGTCTATAAGTCCTAATTTCCAATATGTCTTCACTTGAGTTGCTTGGGGAAAGATCATATCTATAACAGTTATTTTTTTAGCCCTCTGCAAAATTCCCAATCCTTTCTATTACTTTAAAATTATTTAATTTTTCTTAATTTTTCAGAATAGAAATTCACTCTTTCTCCAAACATGAACTAGAGTTTATTTCATGGTTGTCATCAGTGACTTATCTTTCTATTTGACTGCTAGTTTTTGAAGCACTTCCTGTTCCTCGGCTCTTACATATATCTCACCCATCCTTCAAGTATTTATTATAATTCATCAACATTCCTTCTAAAGAAATAAGACACAGTGACTAGACATTGTATTGCATACAAAAAGAGATGATCCTAAAGTAAGGAAAAGAAAGTAGTTAATAAGCAAGCAATTAGTGGTAGCATAATTCATTCGTTGAACACATAAGCCATACAGATGTCAGACAATAATAGAAGATATTGTGTGTTTGTGCTTGTAGGGGGACTGTGATACTTAAAAGCACTTATACAAATGAACTTTAAGCAATTTTGTTTTCTTCTCTACAAGTAAACAAATGCAATCATGTGTGTAATTCAAGGTATTGTAGATACTGCATTTCAAAAAGTAAAATTAATTTCATTCTGTTTAGTCCAATATAACCAGTCTTAGTACCAT
Organism: Bramus lutescens; assembly: GCA_001685075.1. Taxonomy (NCBI): domain Eukaryota; kingdom Metazoa; phylum Chordata; class Mammalia; order Rodentia; family Cricetidae; genus Bramus; species Bramus lutescens. Next base: position 307,930 of record LOEQ01001008.1, on the reverse strand, counting down.
TGCAGGATATAACAGTCTTAAATCATTAATAAAATTTCTTTCAATGTTTTCAAAGGTATATTCATATAAAATTTCCAACAGAACACATTCCTGATAGATGAAAATCTAATAACAACACAATATATAGAACAAGAGTTAAAGTGAATTAGATTCTCCAAGCAGAATTGTTTAACCAAAATAACAAAATAATTGAATTACATGAAATTCAAAATGCAGTTTCAGTCATTGTGGCCACTTTCGAAGTGAGCAGTGCATAGCAATGGCTACTGATGAGCTCAGTGAACCGCAGAACTCCATTTGTTTGCCTTGATCATGTATGTTCTATACTATGTACAAAACGCTGGTCTCCACATAGAGAGACCTCCAATACAGTATGAAAGTCTACCAGTTCATAATCATTTCTCTTCTTGACTCAGTGTCTCTGGCCCAAGGTGAACTAGAGATGCTGAGGCTGGGATGTTCACCTTCAGGCTCCTTGTCAGTGAGCTACTGGCTGCAAGCTTAGGTGCAGAGACCCATATGTGCCCTACCTCCCCTATGTTCCTTTCTTTCCTGTAGAGCCTACCACCTCCTCTGTGGTCCCATATTACTCTTATGTGCCTTATAGAACCTACCTGCTTATAGTCCTTACCTCTCTATATTCCCAGGGCTTCCTCTTCTTCACATGTTTTCTCCATGTGTGCTCAGCGAGGTAGCCAGATTTGGTACATATTCCTTCAGTATTTTTGAAAATTCAGCAATACAAACTGCTGATCCCCTCCTCTCTTTTTGAGCCAGAGGCCTGGGAAATGGTCCAGCAGAGTTGCTGCCTGATTATATTAAAGTAAACCACACTCCAGCCCAGATTTAAGGTTCAGGAGTGTGCACAAAGGTGTAAAGACCAGATGACATGACTTACTAGCATACATCTTGGAAATCGGTGTTCTAGGTGTGAGTGAATCTCTCAACAAATATCCTGACTTTGTCTTCCTAGTCATCTTCCCATTAACACTATAAAGGCCAACATTGGTACTATGAATCTTTTGTCTCATACTTTTAGTACAAAATTTTATAAATCAAATAGGCATGGTAATTACAGTAAGAGGCTGAATTAGTGAAAAGCTGCCTTGCACCTGTTCCTCATGTTTTTCACAAAGAATATCACGGGAAATTTCATAATTGTGTGTTGGTACCTTCATATCAAATAGACTGAAATTAAGGGGCATGCTCAAGCATGGTGCCCTCAGTCAATGCAGAAATTGGAAAACAAGTCCCTACCCTTTTTTTTTCAAACGGTTTAATTCTCCAAGTGTTATATTTACAAATTCATAAGACAGAAAGAAAAACAAAATGCAAAGAACGGAAGTGTCTACTGAGCAAAACCATCCATCCTAGTGCTATACTTGTGTGTAGTTGTGTGTATGTACACTCTAATTGGCTCAAGAACCTACAGTCCACAGTAATAGCATTTGTTGTGCAAACATCTCCACTCTCTTCTGCTCCCTTCTCCCTTTTTTCCCTTTCTCTCTCGCCTGCTTTCTTCTTATGGATGAGGTCCTGTGGATGCTTGGAAACCTCTCTCTGTTTCCATAGGTTGTTTTTGAGATGCTGTAGTAAAAATGTTTGTCTAATCACCCTGGCATTCAGGACTCTCTCTCTCTCCTGACCCCAATCTTGTCCTCCTTTGTAATCATGGAAGAGTCATCTGTGACATTACTCATTCTGTGAAACTTGATATGTTTGCATTCCATATTTTTCCTAGGGAAAGAAATCAGCTCTGACAAAGTAATGACCTCCACATAATTGTCCTTAACAAAAAGGTTACAATGTTCTCACCAGCACCAGATTCAGGAATCACTGAACATCTTACTTTCCGCTCAACTCTTTAAAACATAACAAATAATCATGCCTTATTAAGCACCTGCTCAATGTGACTGGGAAATCAGACTATGGAGGCATTAAATCCTGCCCTCTGACCTTGTCTGTCAGACGTCAGAATGATTATTTTCACTGATCTTGGCCTGACATTAGGTGCAATTGGCTGATCCTCACAGTCTTCAAACTCACTCTCGGGTCTCCTGCTAATGTCCGTCTTGTTCTATGTGTTAGATTTCTCATGATTTATTTGCCATGTGGAGAAACAGTATCTCCTTTTATCTTTAAAGGGAACAGCATCTATATGATCCTGTCCATTGGTTCTCAAGGGAATGCAGGAAAGCAGCCTGTAACTTAAATAGCTCTTTATCCTTTTGTTTGGTTTATTTTCCTGAAACAGAACTTGGTCAAGGAGAGAAAGGGGTGTATGAGATGAAAGAGTTTGGGCAAAATTAGTTGAGACATCACACTTATTGGGAATATTGTAAAATAAGTCATATCCAGAAAAAGAAATGTGAACTTTAATAGCTTTTCCCAAGAGCAGGCTTAGCATGTCTGTATTGAAATGTAATCTCTGATGTAATAGTGTTTTAAAAACACAGTTGTAGCTGGCATTGCCCTTGAGTTACAAGTTTGATGAACTTCAGAACTGTGAATAATGTTAGCTCAGATTATGCTCAATTCAAGTACAGAAGTAAATTTCTATTAGATCAGAAAGGGGGGAGAACCCTTCAGGAGATGATTTATTCCAAGAGAAAATCAAAGAAGGAACTTTGGGTTACTGGATCAGATGCTCTGTTTGAAGCACTGTGATGTGGACATTGTGAGTGAGTGAGTGCGAATTTGGCTGAAAAAGAATAAAAAAACGAGCAGAGCAGAGATCACAGAATAGAAGAATAGAATGAAGACAGCAGCACTGAATCAATGCATTTACATTAAGCTTTAGGAAAGTGAATATACTTTCTATTGTAGTAACTCCATTTCTAGCTATGAGCATTAACATGAAGCACACACTGTTTTCTGCGTGAGAAAGGAGTTAACATCAAGTCAGTGAGGTGGCCATGTCTTTAGAAGACACTCATAACCCTTTTGATTAAGTTAGTCACATTTCTGCTGTTTGCTATTGTAAATTGAAACTGATTCACAATTATGAATTTCAGACTTCCTGCTCCTGCTGATCTTTCATGGCTTGATTTTGAATCAGACTATAAGGATATAGGGTGACATTTGCTAAATAATAAAGCGGTTGGCTACTTACCAAGCTGCTTCAGAGAAGAGAGAGGAACGATAAAGGATATGTATATTTAGAAGACTCTGATGGAGGCCCAAGGGGCTGGGATAAGAAATCACTGAGAAAGCAGAACTAACCAGAGCAAGAGGAAGGAAAATGAGGCTCGGGTAGCAGAAAAAAATGTTCACTTTTGTTTTTTGATATTTTTAGGTTTATTTTCTTTCTTTTGTTTCTTTCCCTCTCTCTACACATACAAAAATGTCAAACCTGAAGCTCAGTTTGGAAACACATTAACTGTATTCTACTACTAAAAGATAAATTTAAGAAAAAAATTAAAACTGAAAGCTGGAAATGGAATTGGTTTAATCTGACTCACATTGAAATTATTGAGATTCACAAAAGGAATTAAAATAAAAGGAAATCATTTGGGGATGGATGAAACTGTCACTTGGGAGGCAACAGTGAGCAGACCTTTGAGTTTGAGGACAGCATTGTCTACACAGCAAGTTCTAGGAGAGCTAGAAAAATTCTTCTCCACCAGTTGTGGTGGTGCACGCCGGTAGGATTTCCTGAAGGAGGCAGAGGCAGGAGGATAACGAGTTCGAGGACAGCCTGGGATACTAAGAAAAAAAAAGCAAGGAAAAGGGGAAAAATCAAAAAGAGATGAGTTTACTCCTGGATTTCTATACATCTAAACTAAAATTTTACTACAGATTATCAGTACTTGTATACAGTTAACCGGAAGTCTCTACACTCACATGTTTACACTGTCAGTGTTAAAGTTTTATCTTCACACATATACACAGTAGTTACTCAGTTATTCACAGTGTAATGATGATAATGTCAATAATGATAGTGAAAGTAATAATGATGACAATGAAAAATAATTAAGGTGTTTAAAGCTTGGTGATCCTACGGATTAAGACACAAAAGGATTTATAGACGAGCTTTAAGTTATTACCAGGGAATATATAACTAGGAGAATATTGCATGGGATATTAAATGTAGAAAAATCTAAGGTACAAGATAGGTCCTTAAATTTTCAGTTCAAATAATCTCCAGAAGTAGGCACATCATGGGGAAAAAACACTGTCTGAATAGTTCTATTATTTTAATTAAGAGAAAACAGAGACTTTTTCATGCAGTGGCAGGCTCATGAAATGTGTGATGCCAAGATTAATCGATGCAGTTATCTCGCTGGGGAGTATGGACTTGTGGTCAGGTTTGCCAGTCCTTGCCGGGGTGGCCAAACGATGATTAGCTGAAGTTTGGAGCACCTGCCTATTCTGTATCCCATTTCCTGGGAAAGACAACCCCTGCAAATGAAAACAGTTGAGGTAGACTGCTTTGCAAGTCTGACACTGGCCTGTTTGACCTTTGTGCTTGCTGGACAGATGGGGCTTTTGCGGTGAAAATGCTTCCTTTCCTCTGGATGGGTGCAGGTTCACATGACAAGACCCAAGCCTTGGCAAGAGGCCTGCAAGCTGGATTTCCTCCTGAGGCTGAGCTCATTCATCCATTGCATAGCGAATAGCTACATTTAACTATCCTCATTTTTCTTGTAATGAATTCTTGTTCAAAACGTACCTTCACCTAATTTTCTGATGTCCATACACTCTTAAAGCTCTCTATTTTAGAAAGAATATTAAGCTCAATACTCTTCCTCCCTGTGATGTTTTTTGTTGGCAGATTTATTTTTATGTGTATCCTCAAGAAGTAATTCATAAGGAAGTACATGCTCTGATGATTCACAGTGGAGCTAAAGCTGAACAACTCTGACAAACAGAAGCTCACCTGTTGGATTTATTTCCTTCGCTATATAATCATGGAATGTCTGGAAAATAAGCTTCTATATAGAGTCTATTCCATTATTTTTGCTTAATCTTCATTGACCCAAGACAGGGCTAAGGAGGCAAGACTTCCTTTTATTAAATGTTTTTAGGAACAGCAGTTGAGCTGGGTGGTGGTGGCGCAGGCCTTTAATCCCAGAATGTGGGAGGCAGAGGCAGGCAGATTTCTGGGAGTTCGAGGGCAGCCTGGCCTACAAGAGCTAGTTTTTGGACAGGCTCCAAAGGTACAAAGAAAGACTGTCTCAAAAACAAAACAAAACAAAGAAAGAAAGGAATAGCAGTTAAGTGGCAGAGTGGCTTGGTCTTTTTTATAAAAGTGTTAAGATTCTACGAGCAAATCTAGAGCTGCCATTATTCTACAAAACAGAACATAGTCTCTCATTTTGTAAAAAGAAGAATTTCTATCTTTGAAGTCAGTTGTAACTGTAGTTGTCTCTTTTTTGTTTTGAGAATAAATGTGGAGCAATGTTGCTGCTTTTATCCCTCACAGTCCTCATGTGTCTAGATCTGGTTATTGTTTATAGGCAGCGGCGAATATTTATGCTCTTTTGAAATACTAGACCTAGCTACCAGCAATCAGCAGCCCCGGAATTAATTTTTTGATATCCCATCTTTCTTTGTATGGTAGCATTCTTTGTTTACTTGCACATTCTTTGTTTACTTGCACTTCTTTCTAAAGAGACCCTTTAGCAGCTTAGAGTACTGACTGTTAATAAAGACAAACTTGGGAGGGCTGGAGCCTGGAAACACTGGTTTGGGTTTGTCTCTGAAAATTTCAGGAGGAAAGTACAGAAACTGTGAACACACTGTGCTCCATGATCTCAACTGGAGAGAGTACAGACAATGTCAATAACACAAGTGTCACAGGTGAGTGATTTTCTTGCGAAGCCTACTTATGACCTAGCTGAGCTTTCTTAGTGTGTGTGGACCACACAAGTTAAGACTACCCCAAGTATATTCCCTTTGGATTGGTTATCCCACTCAATTTACATTTCCCTATGCTTTCTCTTTTAAATAAGTTATAGTAGTGAGGGTTTTTTTTTTTCAGAATTTCCACCACACTAAAATAGTCAAGACAAGACAAAAAAATTAGGAATATCTGGAAGGTATACAATCACAAATATTTTTTGGTTTTGGTGGTATTTCTCGTTATTTTTATGTCATTTTGGTAATTTTCATTAAAACTAGTGATGATCAAAGGGAATTTTCTCATCTAGAGAAATACATATGATTTCTAAAGATGGAAACTAAATATTTTCCATGATTATTATTTAAAATATTTACATTTAAATAGTTATAGTTTTTAGTAATTTTTAAGAGAGCCTACAAAAGGATATTATTTAGCATGCCATCTTCTATTATCTATATTTTCTAGAAAATTTAATAAACTCCCAATTTTCAGAGTTAGATGTACTTTATATCTGATTCTCTCAAAGTGGGAGAAATGTAGGCTTAGAAAACAGACATAAAGACTCTGTTAGCACTGTTGGTTAGAAAAGCTGTGGGTATGATGTATTTCTCTCAACAATTCAACGATGGGCTGTCTAAGCAACAGAATGCAACTAATTTAAGACCTATGACCTTGTTCTAAAGGAAGGGTTTAGTCAATAGGAAATAATCTAATCTCATTTTTCAAACTGGCTCCCATTTTCACAGAGAAAGAAAATCCTATTGACCGACACTTGACTCTAACTAGAGTGTAGTAAAGAATGTAGGCATTTTAATGACATGCCCAGAAAAACACAATTCAGAACTAATAGAGGGACTCCACACTTTCTGCAATCATTGATGCCTGATAAAAGCAAAATAACCTAAGAACATCCTTATTTCTGCCACTATTCACTAATTGGATGAGAGTGATAAGAATTACTCTCATTTCAAGTGACATGCCATACAGGTCCTTTAAAACTGCAGTCATAAATGTTTTCAAACTGGGTAGATACTGGGGATCTTCTAGCTTGTATAAGTTTTAAAAGAAGATTTTAAAAAGTTCCGTCTTCACGTAATTTTTATTATGTCTCCAATTTACTAGATTTTCATTTCTTAGTAGGATCTGTGAATTTTAAAATATAGACTTCATATCCTCAGTTTACCCATTAATACTTCTCAATTTCATACATATTGAACTTTCCTGGAATATATTTTAGCATTCCCTGTTAAGGAAATGCCATACTAACACTTTTATGAATGAAACCTGACAGAGATAAGTAAGTGGCTTGCCCATAATCTGTGAGTGTCTATTCTAGAATAGTTTTCAAGCCATGTTTCCAAGATAACTTTTCTACTACACTACACATGAAATGAGCATTGCTAAGCATTTGAGTCCCAAAAAAACTGTCCCGTCCCTCTATTGCTCTAAAGAGCAAAACATTTCTTCATAATTTAATGATAATTTTTATTCATACAAATAAATGGAAGCATGAAAGGTTTTATTTTCCTTGTACTTGTGTTTAATCTATATTTACAAATACAAATATATACTCATATATAAATAAATTTACAAGAATCTAATTTTTATCAACTTGCACGTGGAATCAGATATTGACTGAAGACTCTTTGGTGAATACACACTTTTGCTAATCAAAGTAAACATCTCTGTAAGATGCAGGGCATGCTGGTGTTCTGCAGGAAATGTCGGCTGTGAAAGTGCTATTGGAACACTTGGCTAAGCAAACAAGACCAGAGAGCAACTGCAGCAGATAAAGACTGAGCCAGAGGGAAAATTAATAATATATTTATGCAAAAGACATTTGAATTTTCTTTTGGAAATCACTTTAATTTTGTAGTAAATTAAATTGTAAACAAAATTTTTACCAATAAGAAGATAATATAAATTCCACAAAAATCCTATTTTTCCTATTATTAGGGATTGATTTTAAAACCAAGAGAAATTTTTGTGAATTTAATTAACTCACACAGAATAATTGTCAAGTCTGTTTTGAAAGGGATGTAGTTATTAGAGATTGTTGTAGAAATAAGTTGCAACTGAGTATCATAAACTATGCTCTAGGAAATAAAATTTCCAGTTGAAGAATTCCCAGTTCCTAAAACCTGAGAGCAAGCAACAAGGGGAAGCCAGTTCCCTGGCCTCTCCTCTCATCCCTCCCTTAAAGTTTCTCCTCTCCCTGCTACTAAGGTTTCCCTTCAACAAATTCTATTTTCTTTCCCAGCTATGTGTACCTCTTAAGTGTTTAGCCTTTACCTATCCCCAAACTTTCGTTTGGATGAATTAATTATTCAGCCCTATGAAGGTCAGTGTTAGGGAGACCTGTTGGTGTGAGTCCTGAGACCATAAGTTAAGAGCAAGGAAAAACTCACCCACACAGCTCTCTCTATTCAGTGCATTGAGAGGTTCTTCAGAGCTCTGTAAGGAAAGGGGATCCCATATTCATTCCACTGTCCTCAAAAACAACAACTACTAACAAACAGGGCATTGATATTTTATTTCTTGTGAACAATGGGCGACCACTAAACACAGTTAAACATTGTCTTAATGTCTTAGCAAAATATATCACGCTTAAAATCAAAGTGCTTAACACATAGGGTTAACAGCTGTCTTCATACATAACAGTGGCTCTCAGCCTTCTTAATGCTGCACCCCTACAACAGTTCCTCATATTGTGGTGACCCTCAACCATAACTTTATTTTGTTACTGCTCCATAACTGTCATTTTGCTACTGTTATGAATCATAATGTAAATATGTGATGCATGACTCCCAAGGGGTTGAGAACCACTGCTCTAAGTAAAATTATCGGAACGGGTTGGAATGTGGTTTAGTGATCGAGTACTGGTCTACCATTTGCAGGACCCTGGATTTCAGTGATGGGGAAGGAGGAGGAAGGAGAAGGAAGCCAGGCAGAAAGCAGATGGCTGCTAGGGCAAGGGTTTAGTAGGTATAAACTGCTTAGTGCCCAAGCATGTGAACCTTAGTCCCATCTCAGAAACCCACAATTTAGCTACATGCATTTGTCACCCACTGGTTTAGAGGACTGAAGAGTTTTCCAGGAGACAGATCCTGGTAAGTAAGCCCCGTACACCACAAAGCACATTGGAATAATTTTTCAACTTTCAGTTGAACATAGGAAATATAAGATGAGGAAGGAGAAAACAGATTCATTATGTAGATCTGAAGGGAGACAAGGTTTGCTTGCTGCCCTGCATTAAACATATTTTTGATCACATCTTTTTATGTATTTTTATCAACACTAATATTTTTATTAATTATTTGAGAGTTTCATAGAATGTATCCTATCCCTCTTGCTTCCCATTCCTTCCATGTCATGTCAAGTCACCCATCCTGGTTCTTTTCCGAATAAAGGAGAAAAAACACACCAAGTCCGACTGTATAGCCCTTGTACTCAAGGGAGCATAGTCAACAGCCCAGTGGCCAGTCCCTTAAAAAGTACTGAATCCTACCCACCCACTCCATCCCTGCCAGAAACTATCAACTGTGAAAAGTTACACTTCTGCATCCTTATCACATTTTCAAGGACTTTCTTAAATGGCTCCTGTCTAAACTGTTTCTTTTTCAGGTGCCGGGCCAGACAGTAATGGCGGGAGAGTTGCCACAGAAGACTTCAATGCCTCTCATTCTATATCATCAGACTATAGTCGTCGATACCACTTTAAAAGAAGCTTCTCTATCCCTACCGGCGAACAGCAGCACAGATCATGGACCTCCCCATGGTCTCCAGTGACAGCATGGACCACAGCCATCCAGAACATGGACCCCAACATGCTCCCTGGTGGCAGCACAGACCACAGACATCAGCCAGGTGTGCTGCCCCTGAGCCCGCGTTGATGATATTCATGGTCCTTGTTACTCCCCGACGACATGTGGATGAGTGTGACCTGTTCTGCTTCCCGAGGACATCTTGGTCACTTCTTTTAAATCCACCGGAATTCAGAGACCCTTGATGCCAGGTCCTTTCTATCTCACTGCTTTTCTTAATTCATGTAGCCCAGTCCGCTCTTAAAGCGCTGACATTCTGAAGACAGGTCTTGTTTCAGGATCCGCCTTTAAGAATTTCCTCTTTTTCTGTTTGTTAAAACTTACCATAGTTCTTCAGAGATTATACTGAGAGTAAAAGGAACCCTGCTGCCACCCACCCTAATTCTGGTATGCATTTTCAAAGGATTTGTTCAGCAAATATTTTAACCAAAAAAATGTCTCAGAGGGCAAAAACACTTGTTTTGCAAGTCTGACAGCTTGAGCTAATCCCACATAAAAAGTCAGATGCTGTGGTCTGCATCTGTATCTCCAGCACTGCTGTATGGAGACAGGAGAATTGCCTGGAAGCAGGCCGGCCCACTGGACTGGAGTTCAGAGTGTAGCAGAAATAGCAAGAGAGACCCTGCCAAAGCAACTCTCAAAAGTCCTCTGAGCACACTCATGACGTGATACGCCGGCCTCCACTCTCACTTCTCTCTCTCCCTTTCATTCACACACAGTGTCACTGAATTCTGTATGTGTCAAGACTATTTAGACCTGGGCAATATATAATCCAATGAGTAAAGTGACAACTGAAGATTCATACATGAACCTGCAAACAAGTATGTACAGATTTAACTTGCATAATTGGTTATAGTAATGTTCTATAATGTCATTGTGAACATGTTACTAATAATGAACCATGGCTGTTTAGTGACATAAGGTTAGGTTTAAGGAATTTTCAGTGATAGTAAAGTATTTTTGCCAGTCAGTCAATATACATTAATTTATGTCTTTATTTAATGTATTAACTAATATATATTATTTTTTTTAACCTGGGACACTTAAAAGCATGATATGCCAAAACAAACTTATCTAGTTAGCCACAACTAATTGAGAAAGTGTTGTGAGTATTGATTTGGGTGCTACAATTAAATTTCATTAAGTAGATCAATTCTCAAATGAAAATAACAAGGATTCATTATAATTCACAGAAAAATATCTTGATTACAGAAGAGAAAGTCTATAAGGATTATATCTGAAGAGTTCAGGGAAGAATTTACAGAAAAGAAATTACTAATTATTTTGAGACCAGAAAGGACTGTTTCTGACAGCCAAACACAGGTACTAAGCAATCGAAATGTAAGAAAGATCACATGTGCAGTTGGAGCATCGATAAAAGGGAACTTCACGCATTCTGATCATAAAGGATGTGGCCCAAAAGAATTCTGACTCTCATGTTTATTGTAATACCATTTATAATGACAAATGCAGGAAATCTCCCTGTGTCTATAATGTGGAAATAGATAAAGGAAATGTGGTAACTGTACATAATATGAAGCTGTTCTGCCTTTGAAAAAGCCAACCACTTGTGACAACATGCATAAGCCTAATGGTATTGTTCTGATGGTGAAAATAGGGAACATAGACAGACAAATTCTGCACAGTACCATTTATAAATGAGATATAGAAAAGCCAACTCCATAGAAGCAAAGAGTAGAATATTGTTACTAGATGTTTGGGTAAAGTGGAAACTTAGAAAGATATTGGTGAAAGAAAAAAATAGTGAAATAGAATGATGATTTCAAGAGAACTATTGTACAACATGGTGACTATAGTTAATAATAATGTGTTATATATTTGAAAATAGTAAATAGATTTTAAATGTTGCCAACACAGGAATAGCATGTATGAGAGGTAATGGGTATGAAAATTTAGTTTGTTTTAGCCATTCAGTGTTGTATACACACATAATCTAAGTCAGGTTGTACATTATAAATATGTAGTAATTTATTTTGTTTCAAACTCTAAATAACTCTTTACAACAAACAGACATATTTGATTCAATTCGGCTGTAAAATTCATTGAGTTGGAGACAGCAGTCTTCAGTTTGGGAGGTGGGACCAAAATAAGAGTGAGCAAAATATCCCTGCTGTACATGTTCTCTATGGTTTGAGGAATGCTGAGAAGAAAAATATCCAGCAAATGTAGGGGCTTCACCTTGGAAATATAAGATTGTGGAGGCTATAATCAGGGGATTAGTCAGTGATGCTGAAAATGAGAACATTTACATGGCTAAAATGGATGATTTCAAGACCATGAGCAGACAACCTAAAATTCCAAGGCATGTTTTAAATAATTGAAAATACATTTAGGTATAATACAGGTTAAGGGGAAGTTGCAAAATCAGCACCTGGAAGATTTTTCATTACTTTGGGGGAATGAAAAATGAATCATATTTGTGTTTTAAAATTCTAATGAAAAATAGAAGAGTCTTTGCCCTCTTTTTAAAATTGCCACATTTTTAATTTTGGACATGCCTGAGCCTGGCTAATAAATGGGACGAAAAGCCCCTTGTCAGGGGTGTTTGTACCACCCTTTCTTATCGTGTTCTCAAGATTCAGGAATCACAGCTATAAATAAGTAGTGTTTTTACCAAAATTAAGGTATTGTGCAGAAAATAAAATCAGGTTTTGGGAATTCCTCATGATGTTTTATTTCAGTTATTCGGAAACAACTAAGACTCTTGTCTAAGAAGGGAGAGTTCCAAGTTTCTGGATGTGCTCACGTGAAAGCGGGATGCACCACACTGAGACGCAGAGTCCCCGTTCGTAATTTGTCTGTGAACAATCTGACCTCCTCTTCCTCCCCACAGTACTGATGGTGACAGTGTGACAGCTAGAACACTCGAATAGTCCTGGGGGATACCGTGGAAAGCTTCGCACTCTGGCAAAGCTGGCCAACAGGACATTTATCAGCTCAGCGCCCCCCTCCCCCAGTCTCCAGTCTCCATCCGCTCAAGGCTGTAAAATCTCTACACAGGTGCTCCCAAATGGAAATTAGCTGTAAAAATTTCTTAGACAAAACTGATTCTTTGCATTGTTCCTCTTGTGACTCACTGCTGGTTGATCATGTCTCTCCAAACGCCACTCATTACACCCTTCTTTGTTTTATGTCCTGAACACTTGAAGTTTTCCCTGCTGTCTTGTGCAGGTTTCTAACATCACATTCCCAGGTTAGTACGTTTGATGGCTAACTGCCTTAGGGCATTTGACCATCTCTCTTCCTTTGACTCCCTTTTAAATTGCATCTTGATCAGAAGGATGTGTTATTTGAACCAACCCGTTTTAGGGGTACCTTTTGCATCTTTGAGTACATTACAAAGGGTCTTATTGGTGATGGTATAGGCTCACAATTGGAATGGATATAGCTTTGGTTAAAAAACAAAGGGAGGCAGAGAGATGTCTCGGCTGTTCAGAGAACTTGTTACACTTTCAGAGGGCCTAATTCTAGACCCAGCAACAATATCAGAATTTTAAAAGAGAATTTGATATCCAAAGGTTGGTATTTAGGGAGAGAAACATTCATGACTAAGTAGAACAACTTTAAGGTCTGTCTTCTAAACAAACAAAATAATTATGAAGTATTAGTGGGACCATTTACTAAAATGGTTCAAAGAAACACATCTGTAATTGTAAAATAAAGCAATCTTTTGAGTTTGAATTTAGCTAGAATTCTTACCCTTGTTGCATTAAATGAACTTTAGATAATGTAAGTACATGGATAGGTTATTCATTGATATCCCTTAGGCCATGGTTCAATTCTTTGAGGAACTGAAAGCAAGCATCCATCTAACAGTGATAAAATAGAAAGGTTTGATTGTCTGTCATCTGTGCCCAAAGCTGTAGACTTCTAACTTCTCCTTCTTGCCTTCAAGACACTCACCAATCCTATAATGTGCATTTGAGTGTGAATCATTTGATTCACACTTTGACTTTACTTACCTATTTCTTCTTCATCTTCTGGCAGTGGGCAATTTCATTAGCTGGCATGTCCAAAGCTTTGATGTTTTGACACGAACGCATTTTACAAAGTTCATCTTTGACAACTGTACAGTTCATTACAAAAACGAAATTTAAAAATCTCACAATGTTTTAACTATGTTTACAAATTTGCATTTGGCCAATCTCATGGACATTCTCTGTCAAGTCTTTGGGCCAAAAGTTGAACACGGTTGCCAAGGTAGAATCTGTATTCATTAAAGCTAAATCAAACTTGGAACCACTTTTCATTATCTGAAGAAGTGCTAGATTCTCATATGTATAACATATCCATATCAGTCTGAGGATTGAGAACTCCATTTATTTCTCCCTTTATTTTCTCCCTCATTGTCTTTCGCCTGGCAACTCTTTGACCTCTGTGGATTGTCTAAATGTCATCTTTGTTTTCAGCAGTTCATCTTCTTGTCCTTGTTCCCTTCCTCTGCTCACAAGATTTTACTTCCCCTGGAATTCTTGTTATGCTAAACATACACAACACCTATTAGATGAGATCATGTTATGTGTGTGTTTATAATATGGTAGACAGCAACACATGTAACTGATTATCTTCAGTAGATGTAATCGTATTTCATTAGAAAGGTATAAGCTTTAGAGAAAAAATGTCTTATTTTCCTCCCAATTCTAAATATACTGAAAACCAGTTTCCATCATGAGGACATTTCAATCTGGGATCTTTGAGAAGTGATTAAGTTCATGAGAATGTATCTTTCATGAGGGGGCCTAATGCTTTTTTAAAGCTGCCTGAGAGCTCCTTTGCCCTACATCATATTATTCACAGGGAGAAGATTGGTGCCGATGAGCAAGGACACCTGCCACTACTAGACAAGAGATGTGCTGGCACTTCTGAGTTGGGCCTTTTCATTCTCCGGAAGTGTGAGAGTTTACTGTGAACTGCTTGCCAGCAGCAGAGTTCATAGAATCTTATTACTGAGAAGCCAAACGAAGTAAGAAGGGATGTACAAACACAATGAGTAACTTGTTGAGCATTGGGAAGCTTCTAAATTGTGGAGGAATAGCCAGAAATGATACTGTGTAGTGGGGATATGTTAGAAGAAACCAACAGGGATCAGATGGAAAAATGATACCAAAAAAAGCTGGAGTGAAATCTTTTTCAAATTCTGATTCCAGATCTGAACAAAGAAGCACTTTCTGATCCTTTGCCTGAGTGGATCCATTCATTGGCTCACATAAACACAAAGAAGAAGTGATCAGATTGGTGAACAAACCCTTTCTGTAGACACCCCACATAGACCTCTATACAGGTTAGAGCTGAGAATCTGCACCGAAGCAGATTGTTGGCCTATGAGAAGTAGGTCTAGTCCATTGTCTAGGATGTCTTCACTTCTGAAGTAACGTGGGAACATTCCACAGACAGGTCCAAGGGGAAAGTGGAGACGTAATTTAATATACATGTCTATGGCTTTGCTCAGTTTCTAATATCAGATGATTAGAAAGAACATTAATTCACAATGTGTACACTTAAGAGATTCTTACTAAATAAATCAATGATGGAGAGAATTTGCAAAAAAGACTAAAATGATGATGAAAAATTGCCACATGTCCCCCCGACTAGGGATTCATCATCACAACATTATCAGTTGCCAGCCTTATAACATTTCTTTCTTGAGTTTTGTTCTAGTAAGTTAGTCTCAGAACAAGGCATTCCCTCAAGTCTATTGCTTTAAAACTACTCGTTACATGTAATGCCTGCCACTTTCTTATGAAATACACTTTTCCATGTGTAATCACTTGAATTCTCCCAGTCCTGTACCTCAGTCAGATAGGAAAACACACATGAACATGTGCATAGTGTTCTTGAGAAAGGCATTGCCTGCTCACACTGATGGCACTGCTGACAGGCATCCTGATTAGAAACTTGGCTTCCTGGACAGAAAGTGATCTATGCGTAGCCTGAGAGTGGAATCAACTTTTCCAAGCCTCCAGCAGAGGTAGTCTATATAATACGCCTTAAAGGAGAGTCATAAATCATTTAACGTCTGTGGTTACTATTACTCTTTATTCTAGTCACAAGAGCAATAACTTTTAACTAACAGACTCTCTCAGAGTTGGCAAGGAGCCTTTATTTAATATTTATTTGATATTCACTCTGGATAACACAATTGATCTTACTTACAGAAAATAATGTTAAAACAAAAGCTACTAAATATTTAGGAGAATGGCTGCAACTTCACATATGAAATTGAAAATTAACCAGAATAGTAACAAATTTTTAAAAAATATTTAACCTGGTGCCATAACTATTACCCTGTAAACACCATATCTTGTGTTCTAAATCTATGCAAATGAAATGGTACAGAAAATCATTGAATTGTATATACATAGAAAAGAGTATTAACATTTATTATTCCAGAGATAAAGAAGCTGATGTGGGAGATATCTTCTCAGGTGAAAAATATAAATAAAATAAAATGTTTGTGTGTGTTTTGTTTTTTGTTTTGTCAATTTGATACAAATTAGAGTTACCTGAGAACACAGATGGAACCTCAATTCAGAAAATACATCCATAAGACTGGCTCATAAATATTGGTGTCTGAGTATCCAGGGCATTGTGTGAATAGGTGGTTTGAAAAGCATAAGAAAGCATTCCAAGCATACCAGGAGGAGCAATCCATTGATTCCCATTTCTCCATGGCTTCTGCTTTAGTTCCTGTATTTAATTCCTGCCCTGACTTGCATTAGTGAAAGATTATAATCTGGGAGTTGCTTTCCCAATTTGCATTTGGTCATGATATTTATCACAGCAATATTTAACAAAAATAAACGCAAGTGTCAAAGATAAACATGCTACAACTGAAAAGGAGTATGAATGTCTACATTTGTCACCTCATAGTTAATCTAAGCACCCCTTCTACCTGTGTTAATTTGCTGTACATGTTCATCCGGCAGAGAAATTAAGAATCAACCTTGAGTTGGTAGTGGCAATGACGATGAAGGTGATGATGGTGTTGATGGTGATGATAATAATGGTGGTGATGATGAAGGTGATGAGGATGAGGATGGTGAAGATGATGATAATGGTTCATTGCTGGTATCAAGTAATGATGATGGTTCATTGCTGGTATCAAGTGATGATGATGGTTCATTGCTGGTATCAGGATGAGTTTTTCTAGGCTTTCATATTTTACTGGAAACCACTTCCAGGAAAATTCAGGGATTTCAAGCCCAGATTCGGACTGCCTATGCACCAAACACATGAACGGAGTAAATACCTGGTTCATGGCTTTTCTACTGCGATACACACCTACTCTAACTGTGGAAGTTCCCAGTCTCATGAATTAAGCAGTTATCTTCCAGCTTCTCAGGTGTAATTCAGCCATTGTTTCTATTTCAAAGGAACTTAATTTGATAAATCATTTCAACATGAATATAATTGTGCATCATATATATATATATAAATAAACTAATGTATTGCATGCATTTAATTTTTGTGTTTTATGTTCCAGAGAACTGTGACTGTTACAATGTAATAACTACATTTTATTTATCAATTCATCAGTTGACAGGAATTTAAGTTGTATTCACGATTTTGGGTGTTTGTTGTGAATAATGTCAAAGCAATTATTTAAATTATTATAGTATTTGTGGGATTTTTGGCAAGCATTATTTTGCAATTATTGTCAATTCACATTTTATTCTAGTATTTTTCCTCTGTTCTTACATTTTATTCATAGTTTTAGGCAAAAATTTTTCTATCTCATCAACTTATTCTAATAAAACTTATTTAAATAAACTTTAAGTCAATTGGGTTGGAGGTGGAAATTAAGTAGACTCGTGGATCTCTTTTGAAATAAAAAGAGATTGAATGTGGTAGTAGGTAGCTTTATAATAACTCTTTTGTACGGCAACAATCTCTTACACATAATTTCTCACTGTCATTTTTAAATCCTATTTGGAACTCTTCATTTTTTAATTGATGAATGTATATTTGTTAAGTCTGTTTAAATAACATTTTAGACCACACTTACATTGTTTTATTTAATATTTAAAACATAATATTTTTTCTGTTCTTTTTTATTTTCTTAATTTTACTTGAATAAAAGCAATTTTCTGTTGTTGTTCTAAGGGATGCTTCCTATTGCCTTTAAGATACATAGCCCTATGTATTCACTGTCCCTGTGTCTCTACACTCATTAACATTGCATTTGCTCATCAGTTAATGAGAATTAAGGACTCTTAATTTTCTTTGTTCCCTGTAATCTATTACACCATCATTTTTATATTGTCTCATGAAGAGTCCTTGGGGTGGATATGAAGGACTAAACTAGAACCTTACCAGTTTGATGAGCTGGTATGAGATGCCAGAATTGGATCTCTACTGGTTTTGGTTTTTTCTGGTTAGATGAAATTGGAAACAAAGATGAATTGTCTAAGCATGTGCAGTGTGAAGCTCCTTCTTTTCCTTACAGGTACATGTCTTCATTCAACAAATCATATATAAGTCTTAATATATTAGAATATTGGAATGTAATAATTTTATATTTTTAATTAAATAATACACTCTATATATTAAATAGTGCTTTATAAATAGGCTTAAAACTTTAAGAAATATTAAATGTGAAAATTTGAATTATTTTGCTTGCTATTTTGACCTTATTGAATTACAAATGACAAGAGATCCAAGTTTTGTGAATGTCTAGGATTGCTCCTTTCTATGTGAGACTCAAAAGCTCATTCGTTTCTGATTACTGTCAGGTTGCAGGCATAAGATCTGTTTCAAAGTAAAGTCAAACTTTCTCATGCTAATATTTCACATTAGGTCTTACTGAAATAATGTACAATAATAGTTCACAGTGAGAGAAATGTACTGTATTTTTTACTATTTAACCTAGAAAATATGTAAATATAAAAATATGTCCAATTCACTTATATTTTTGGGACAGCATAAACACAAGAAAAAATGCATGAGAAATAGTGCTACAGAGATTTAGCTGACTCTCCTTCAGAACTGGAATTTGAAGACTAGTTTAATACTTATCTCCGAAGAAAATTCTGTAACCCAAGACATAAAGTGTCCTTCAGATAGACTAGGGAAGTTGAGGACATTTCATCAGATTCAGAGAGAGTTTATAGTCTGACCATCATCCTGGATAGTGAAGTCTGACAGAGGATGAAAATAGGAAAGGAAGGAAAGGCCACCTGCCACAGAACAGAAATAAGCAGATATCATGGAGGTGGGCACACTGGGAAAGAGAGAACTGGATTGGCCGACCCTTTATTCTTCCCACTATTTATTGAAATGAAATTCCTCCAGAGCGACATGGGTCCTTGGTACAAACCAGAATCTTTTTTACATAGACTACAACCTTTTAATATTGTTTAGGTTTGCCCAGCATTCTCTTAGAAGTTGCTGTGTGCCATAGAACTCGGGAAGCATCTGCGGTAGAAAGGAATAGTAACTAAATGTGTATATTTACATCGGCTTCCTTTTCAGCTTTCTTAGCTTCAAGCAGGGAAGGGAATTCTGATTCCACTTACTGTCATCGGCTCACTTTGACACCAGCTGAAACCCCTTGACCTTCTTCCATTTTTAATCTTGAGATGAACTGCAAGCAAGTACTTAACACTTACTGCAAGTTCAGTTGTATCTCGGGAGGAAAAGGAAGAAAAGACAAATTGGAAAAGTTTCCACTGTAGCATTTAGAATCTGTCTGCTTTTGTAACTGTCTGACTCTTTAGCTATGCTAACAAGCCCAACACCCACATGCATGCAGGTTTTTTAGAGGAGGAAATTTGGGGGAGGCATATAAAAAAATTTCTTATTAAGGGGGTCACTTATTTTTTCTATTTCCTTTTTAATCCACAAATACACCCTATTTATTTTTACTGTTTGTTCTTAGATTATCCTTCTTTT
Organism: Bramus lutescens; assembly: GCA_001685075.1. Lineage (NCBI taxonomy): Eukaryota > Metazoa > Chordata > Mammalia > Rodentia > Cricetidae > Bramus > Bramus lutescens. The sequence continues at coordinate 288,349 of LOEQ01001008.1, read as the reverse complement.
CATTGTAAGACAGAATTTTCTCTTCAATACAAGAAATCCCTTCTTTCCTGGTCGAGACACTGGAGCAAGGTACCTATTCCTCATGTATGTAGAGGGCGCTACTGATCACTGACCAGGTCATTTGTGTTAGGGGTACCAGTGTACTGAAATTCATATATTCCAAATGGTGCCTGGGAACCAGATGGCTGCAATGACTCCTCATTCTCACTCTTTCTTCTTAGCATCCTCACTCAGCTCTATTTGAAACTTATGTGCTCTTGAAGGTAAATCAAACCAGAGAATACTAGGGCAAAAAAGAAAACAATTCAAATTTTAACCAAGGATTGTCAGAAAATATCTGTCAGAACTCAATGTGCCATGAATTTCAAGCTATAGAGTGACTGCTTTTATTAAGCACCTGTGTATAAAGAAAACATCATTACAAATGATACGGACCTTGTGTCTATCAGTTTGAGGGTTGTTTATAGCACTGAGCCCACCTTAATCAAAGGGGAGAACACAGAGAAGACAACGAGACCATTCTGTAATTGTTCTCTTTAAAACAGATGAACACTTCAAATAAAAATGGACTTTCATCAATTTACCAATTTGATTTAAAAAGGAGCACATGCGGGAGGAATTTTAGAAAATGCTTCCATTTGGTGTATTTTTTCTTAGTCATTTCTTAAATTATGAATCCTAATACTATTGAAGAAATCCCTTTGTTGCCTGCCTCGTGGTTCAATTGATGTTTGCTGCTAGAAATTGAAGTAGATATCTAAAGAAGAGACATAATCTCCAAGAATTTTAGTTTCTGTGACTTGAAAAAGAAAGGAAAACTCATACATTTTAAGCAGTTTTATACCTCAAGGAGATAAAAAATAAATTACTAATCAATCTAAATATTGACTGTAATTTAGGGCTCATTTTGACCATTGACATTTTCTTTCTTATTTGCTTCTGTTCAGTGGGATCATTATTACACTGTTTATTTTATCTAGAAACCAAAAACAACAGAATAATCTTAACTTTCTATACCGGGAACACCAAATCCATAAATCACAGTCTCTTAGCACCAGTCTTTACATTTCAGACTTAAGAATCCATGACCTCCTGTCCCTAACAACTTTCCCTACTGTGTTTCCTGTTATGTGTAAGTGAAACAATAACATGGAGCTGAAAAACATGGAAATCGTGGAGTTGTTTTCACCATTTTGTGCTTATTTCTTATACAGATTAATAAAAGTCTTTATAGCACATCCTAAAAATATACCAGGATGTCTTTATCTATAGAATTATATTAGATGTAGCCTTAGACGATTCTTAAGCAAATTGTTGCCCTATAGCTTGGTTCTCTGTAATTTCAACACATGAATGAAGTGCACATACTTTCGAATCTAGCTTTGCCTCTGGCCACCGAATGTCTACAACATTATAGCAAACACAGATCATCATGAAGGAGTCACAGTTTTTATTTATTTTTTCAATAGCAAAACAACCAATAAGAGAAGGATGTAATTATAATATAATTAAATAATTGGAGATAATTGCCCAGTAGTAATTTGTTTCTACACATTAGAAGGTTAGCCGTATGTGGCCAGGAAATAACCCCTTTCCTGATTCTCAACAAGTACTTCCCATGTGGTAAACTGCTTTTAGGTTCTTCTTACAATGCAACACGTGTCCTGAGTATGTGAGCTTGTGTCTGTGTAAACCTCTTACCAACAGGACCCAAGAATATAGAAAATTGGCAAAGTGCAAATTTTAGGATATTTGGCCAAGTCCTACACATAGAATGCTTATGGTGACTTAGAATGAAACAACATGGAGTCCTTCCTTAAGAAAATAATATATTTACTATGCAAGCCAGGAAAACGTTAATCTACTTTTTAACATCAGCCTTGATTCTAAAATCTGCCAACTCATCATTGTGATTCTTACAGCATATTAAATGTGTAGTCCTGGGTTTTTCCTGCCTTAAGCATTCCCATTCACAGTAGGGTGATACCTAGGAAAAGGCTTCATCCCTGGGGCTGGATCCCTGATGTCACTGGGTTCCCAACTGACACACATCTAAAATAGCCAAATGTCAGAGGGAAATTCTGTGTTGGCAGAATAACTCAAGTTGCAAGGTCATGTTTCCAAAACCACGGCTGCAATACAAGCATTCCTGCACGAGCTTCTTTCCTCTCTTTCCTTTTCTCGAACATTCTAGAACTTGCTGTGGAGGGATTGGTACCTTTATTGACTTTTTACCTCTTATCTACTATTTATCTGTCTCTATTCCAATTACATATGTAATCTATTTTCTATTATGAGCTATTCAAATACATACACTTGTGTTTAGAATAGATTTTCACCCAATAGTCAATGTAGTCAAGTTTCAACATTTCAGTGTGTTGAATTTTGACATGTTTTAAGAAATTAAATGTTACTTAAAACATAGCTTTCCATATTCTTATCCTCTGCTTTGCATCTTAGCAGAGACTCTGGCTTGATTTAAGTGCTGAACTTCACCAGAAACTTTTTATATGTTTACTACTTACCATATGAATATTTATATATGAATGCAAACATTCATAAGCAGTATCATTTGATTTTTTAAACTTGATAAATATTGTAAAATTCTGTTTGCATTCCTGAAATGTTTGAGTTTTTTTTCTTTGAAGTTATGTTTCTGAGATCTTTCTGTTGATACACAGCACTTCTTATTTAAATGCCTGTATCCACTGTGAGACTGAACTTCAATTTATATGTTCTGTTTGACCTGAGCATCAGGATTTTCCTCTCTTTGATCTTAAAATTAATCCTGCAGTATACGTTCTTGAAAATATCCTCCATCCATTCCCCCGCATGGAGAAGTTATATATTACTTGCAGAAATTCAGTCCTTGGATAATTTGCATTTTCATCCATGAACAAGAAATGTGTTAAAACTGATGCATACTGATAAAAGTGTATGAGCTTCTGTACTAATGGGAGGACCCTTTATTTATAGCTCTCTCTTCTGGGTAGGGGTTTCTCAATGAATTGTGGCACGCAGTACAAGCAGCAGATGCTCTGAAAGAATTTTCCATTCTCCATTTAATTCTACTCTTTTGATTCTTCTTGTTAGAGAAGAGTCAAATTATCTTCATGATCCAAATAATCGCCACTGCCTTTTCTCAGTCATTCACCTTGGACTTTATTTATAACAATGACGTATAAATAGGACCGGGAGGCCTGTTACATTGCAAAAGTTACCTTCAGCCTGAACTCAGCTTATATATTAAAATTCTAACCCTAAATCAATGGTATTATGAAGAAGCAAACTCTGCGGTTAACTCATGAGTGACATGTTTATATAATCTTTATCAATAAAAACTCAGGAGTCAGATATCAGGGTAAGAACCTGAAAGATCTGAGAAGGAGTGGAGCAGCCACCAGTGACTTTCTACTTCTTTTCCTTCTTCCAGATGGAGTGAGATCCCCTCTAAGCCCCGCTTTACTACTTCCTTAGTCCTCCAAAACCTCTATGGTTAATTTTGGTCAGCTAATGGCCAGTTCTGCCCTCTAGTTCAAAACAAACTTTATGTTCAGAATGTAATCAAGATATCACATAACACATGCATGTAGGGTCCTGATAATTGAATTTGTGCCCTTTTAAAAGTAGACCGAAGTGTTTGTTTGCCTCTTCCATCACATGAGAAAACAATGGAAAGGCACAGAGGCCCTTGCCAGGCATAGGATCTGCTAGTATCTTAAATGACGAAGACTTTCCACCACCTGGCCTCTGAGAAAAACTTCTTAGCTGACAAACTACCTCATTTATGGTAGTTTGTTATGTATAGACTAAGTCAAAGGTCTTACAAATTATTTGTTACTATTAACTGGTTTGAATTTTTCAGGACCTTTGCAAAATTTATAGTTTTCTCCATAGTATAGCTTGATGTTTGTAGGAATACAGTATAAACATCTACTTGCAAAAATAAAATGCAATTTCTGTGTATGCCAAGTTGAAAATAAATCTGAAAAACTATAGCAAAGTCTCATCTTAACTTCTTTGATAAATATACTAATATAAAACTATATTGACTGATAGATGACATTTTTATGCTTTGACTTGTGGAATACCAGTTACTTCTGGTAATTTTGCTCCCTTTAAAAAAACCTAAATCATATAATAATAAAGTTTATAAAATTATGTCAAGTGGGAGAGACAACTTTTGTTGTTTTACAAATGATATTATTGCATACTTACAGTTAAAATACCTAACAAAAACTTTCAAGAATACCTTCTCCTATTTTGTTTAGTTCAATTTATTATAGAAAATCTGCTTGCCATATTTGGAGTTAAGAAAGAAAGTGTTCATACATAAAACAATGTTTATAATAATAGAACAAACACTGAAGCCTATGTTTTATTATAATATGAACAAAATATACATTTCATAATTTTAATTATGTTATACTGCAAGACTACATTTTTTAAAAGTAGAAAGATTCAAGATTGATTGCTAACCACTGACAATATTAGAATTAAAAAACTGTGGATGCTGACAAGCTAATTTTTCTTTCCCAAAAAGTGATGTTTCAAGCTTCTCACAAATACTTTTTATTACAAAATATTTAGTCCACAGTTACAAAGACTGTGGACTACTTTCACCTTTAGTGAAAGCACCAGTGACAGATGAGGCACTGCAAACGTAACAAATGGGGCCACAGATGTTATCCTCTGAAGACAGGAGGTTCCCAAGTCCACTTGCTTCTGTCTTGGTGAAATGTGTGAGATATACTTTAGATACATGCATAAGAAAAATCACTGTTTGCCGAGTGGTCTTATTTTTATGTTTTCATGTGAATGAAATTACATGAGTCTTGGGAACTCAGTCTCGGTTGAGTTATTCCAACAAACAGTCACTCCTGCTATTCTCTCCATGAATTCCCCAGTTCGGGAGGAGAAGAATGTAAGAAGATACGAACACTCACGCTACAGAAGAAAAGAAAGTTCCGAAAGTGTGGCCATATCACAGAGAGCATTTTGGAAGTAAATCTTACTGGTTCTGGAATTCTGACTGACACCTGGAGAGTTCCTATGGTTTCTGCAAATTGATCATTTTTTCCTACAACTTTCTTCATTTGTTAAGTAGTTTGATTGTTTCTCCTGAAACAATTTACTCAATGATGTGAATGTAGGATTCTGAGCTCTTTGGGAAAGAAAAAAGATATTTTACATAAAATGATTATTTAAATTATCCATTTCTAAACAAACTCTTAAAATTCCTAATAAATTAAATGCAAATGAATTCAGCTGGGCACAGTTACATTTAGCAGCACAAAAGACTGGAATAAAATTTAGCAAAAACACACACAAGAAAGTTAAAGACATGTATTGAAGATTAAGAAAAATATATAAAAAATGAATACCTATGTTGTTCTAGAGTCTCTTCTGAGATATCTCGTGTCTTTAAATATTCAAAATATGAGCAATAGTCTACTTTTTCTTCACTTCAATAAGGGTTTTATCTCTGATGTTAAGGAGGTAAACATTGCATTTGTCAGTTTATATATTCACATTCTTCTAAGGGTTCTGGACAAGTAATAAAATGTGGTTTAGATACAATTTGTTATTTTAAAACCTTAGTCCCCAATTTTATTTTATAACCTTATCTCATGCGATCTTACTAATAGGTTATATAATATATTTTATTCATCATTAGTAGTTTTGCATTCAAAGCAGCGAGAATTTTATTTTAAACCAAGGGTATAAAATAGATTTACAGAATGCTGATAGGAAACAATTACATTTGAGCTAAGTAATTAGCAAATGGTTTGGATATTCCTAGCTAGATAAAATTAATTTTCAGAAGTCAGTACAAATATTAGAACCTTGTTTAATTTTTAACGCTATACATGTTTGAGAATTACTTTCTGATACACGACAATCTGAAAATAATTATCAAATGAAGCATGACCCTCGGACTTGCTTTGAGTTTGCCGTCAGTTTGTAGGACTCACAGAAAATTAATAAATAAACTCCCTTGCATGGTATTTGATTTCTACTCTAACCATAACACAAGAATTTGTATGTATTTCTTCTGGAGGTGCAATTCATTCCGGTTCACTTATTAACACAGTTCCTACACTTTTCCTCATCCTTAGAGTGGAGCGTCTATAGATATTCATTATTATACCAGTCCCTCACAGCTGACTGGGAAGCCATTGAGATAGGAGCCCAATCCAGATTAAATGAATGGAAGATCCTGATGCTACATTGGACAAAGAGATTGACTCCCTAACACTGGTCTTTAATCACACGGGCTTCTTACAGACTTCTTTCAGAGTGTGTAGAATGCATGAGAAACAAGCAGGGTCTGTTGGTTTTCTAAAAAGCCACATTCTTTGTGAGGAAGCGACTAATTGTTCATTTCACACTCTAAGGAGTGGGAAAAGGCCAAACAGAGGAAGGCTACGGGCTTTGTGCTCAAGGAAGGAAAGGTGAGTTCTGCAGCGAAGCAATGTTCAGAGGGAAAGTTGAATTTGAAACGCGCTAACAAAATACAAGTGGTATTCACGTTAACGCTGTTCATTTTCTTTACAGACTTGCTTGTGGTAAAACTGCTAAGACAATGCTGCTTAAACTCTAATGTATCACCCCAGAAACTCAGAAAATTTGTGTAAAGAAAAGGATGTCAAAGAGTTAAGTTAACCCTTCCCGTCATCAAAATTTTGCACTTATCTATTCATTCAACAAATATATAGTCCCACTCCCCCTGTTGGTCATCTACTTAATTATATCTGCATGGATTACATATTGTTTAGTCCTGTTTACTCAACTACAACCAAATAACAATATAAATGCAAACAATATACAGAATACAACAAATATGTAGAAAAAAGAACACAGAAATGCATTGATTATAAATAAAATACTGACATCCCATAATTCCTTACAAATGTTACTTTCACTTGAGCTTTTGTTTACAGTTTGTTATAATCTAGACTGTTTTTAATGGATACATTACAGGTTGGGAGATAGCTATGCTCCAGTGGAAAGAGTTCCGTTACATTCTATCTAGTTTGTTTTTGGTTTCCTTCTTTCTTATGCATCATAAGTTTTCTCCAAAGCCAGCATTTATGGCTATCTTACTGTCTGGCTTAAAAGTCCCTTCTGAGATATAGTGCACACGTCACACCACTATTTCTATATTAAATTATTTCCCCAAGTTATTAAAATGGGAATTGAGCATTCTGCATTCTAGAACACAGCATTAACCATTAGGTTCTATCTGTGAACCTGTTTCTCTTGATCCATCACAAGGACTCTTGTTTGGATCATTAAACCCTCTCATATAATCACTATAGCAGTGAACTAGATGTAGCCTGTGGCCTAAAAGAAGGAACATACTTTTCTAAATTCTCACACCTGACTCCAAGTGTGGACTGAAGGTTCCTTGAGGAAATTTCCTGTTACTAGCATAAGATGTTTTAATTCAAGCCTCTCCTCCAATTCCTACAAGATCTCTCATTCTAGAATGGAATGATTTAGCTGCTCATAAAAACATAGCCAACTGCATGATAAACTCCATGTTTAATGGGCATGCTTAGGAATAAAGCACCTTCCATTCGACCAGATGATGTTCAGTTAGCTTGCTTATATATGTGACTTAAAATTCAAATATAAAACATTTAAAAATGTAAGGCTCCAACTTTGAGGACAATTCTTGACTTTGCTGATATAAGTTTTGTTCTCAGAAAACTGGTTCAGATGAATTCTTATCTACCATAGAGTCTCATTAAGATGAAAGTCCATGGAAGGCATGCATGGATTGGCAATGAGGGATGTACAAAACAGAAGACAGTATTTTTTCAGTCAGGTAAATAATTTTCTCTTTAAATTAAATAAAAACTATGTAGCCACAGCTCTGTGGAGCTCATCCAGGTCTCTGTGATGTCGTCGGTTTCGTTTCTTCTTGATTTCCTGCATGTGCTTCCACTTTGGGCCGCCCTTGTTGCGTTGTCTCCGCTTCTCCCTGTACCACATCTGTTCGCAGTACTGGTCAAGGCTGAAGTTTGGGCTGCTAAGGATTTGGATGTAGTCTTTGTATCTCAACCGCGACTCAGCCAATAGATCCTTGACCTGCCCCTCCTGGTGTTCTGCCCTCTGGGTATTTTCCATCTGTTCGTTCTCAATGACATTTAAAGTCAGCTTCACCACGGTGTGGACAAAAGTGTGTTCTTGGGCTTTGCAGTAATACATCCCAGAGTCCTTCTTCTGCAGGCTTCGGATCAGTAGCCCATAGTCCGTTTTGATGATCCTTTCATCGGGTTTCAACTGCAGGTTGAAAAAAAAATGTAGGTAATAAATTAGAAACAGAGAGCCACAAGCAAATGAAAACAGACCATGTAGTTTTACTTAGACGAACCTAAAAGATACATTCTTCAACTTTCTGTCATCAAACACTGTCAGCCATAGCTGAAGATTGCTA
>LOEQ01001008.1:263202-279890 GCA_001685075.1 Bramus lutescens | reverse complement strand
CAGCTAAAATAGTAGCCCCCAAGCCATACCCTGAGTTCTCTAGGTTTGTATCTTATCACGTCCACAAGAACTTGGAGATACTTTTCGTTCTCTCCAGTGTAGAAATGAGAACGAAATGTAGTGGGAAACAATGAGGCTGAAGTGGTGCTATCAAATAACCTGTCCAGATATTCCACATAGACATCAGTGCCTAAGCTCACAAACAGTTTCAAGGGAGATTTACAAAGAGTCCCTGTTAACTAGAACTCAGAGTATTTCCCACCTATGGTAGAGAGGAGAACAATGTATTAGCTCTGCCTTCTACATATCACCATATAAATGTTCTATCTGCACAGTCTGTGAGAATGAGAACCCGAATTGCAAAAACATGCGTAAAGCTTTGGGCTGTCACTGGGCAGGCCTCTACTGAGAGAGCTAGCCTTGTTTAAAGCTAATTTCCTGATTATCATTGACTTGTTCATGTGGTATTTTGGGGTGTCGGATTTGTGGAAATTTTCACCATAGTTTGGAATACTCTGTCTACAGAGTAATGTGATTTAGAGTGCGAGAAAGCACAATGAATGAAACAAACCTCCCCTGGAATGTGATGCCCAACTTTTTGAAGCACAGACAGTGAGAGACAATTCAAATGTTAAGCTTGCCTGGCTCACAAAGGGTGGGAATAATGAATTATCTTCAATATAACAGGGGCATGTTCATCAACACAAGGGCCTTGTTGAAATATGGCGTATTGTTGAGTGGCTAGGCGTGAGGTAGAACAACAATAACAACAACAACAACAACAGCAAGACCTGGAAGATTTCCCAGCTCACACATCTGTCCCGGAACTGTAGACTTTTGGCTGATGGCAACGAAAGAGACATAAAGACAGCTAAATTAAATTTATTCACAGTGGGTGGACTATAGTTTGCATTCTTATGTGAAAAGTATGTAGGAAAAAAAACCTCTCTTATTCTGGAAATATGAGAAAAGGGAAAGAAACATCTTTGGCAACCAGCCCAGGCAACTATCAAGTATATGGCAAACCACCCTGGGTGCCAGAGAAGAGCAGCTGGCGGGGAACCAGTTGAGGCCAAAGGCATGTCACAGCTCAGCTTCGTGCTTAATGAGGCTGAATCAGGCCTGCCTTGCACTGTCCTGAGCCTGCACCATCAGGCTTTAGCTTGGTTGCTTGGTTGTGTCCTTTCCTTGGACCTTTCGGTGAACTGGATGTGTTTTCTTTTCCCACTGGATACAATCACAAAGCCACAGCATCTTAAACTGCTATTGTAATACAAGCTAACTAACCTCAAATTAATTTCCATTCTCAAGGACAGAAGCTTCCTGCCTAAAATAAATGTGTATATGTGTTCGCAGACTTCTAAAGGGAAGCTGAGCAGCATCAGCAGTGTCATATTTAACACAGAACATATTTGCCTTCCATTTGAATACTTTTATTATAATTGTTTAAAAATATAAATGCATCTTAGATCTCAAAAGACTGGCTCTGTGTATTTGAATGCTGGTTTCTCGTCTGATCGTTCCTCCTTTGATTTACTTATCTTCCCCAGTGTTCTCCCGCCTGTCAGTTCCTGGACAGCACAGGGTGAGTTTGGAAGTAAAAAGCATTACAGCTGCTGTGTTGGAAGAAAAGTTTAATGTCTGCAGTTTCTGTAAGTTCTCGTCACTGAAAGTGCCTTGAGGCCATCAGCATGAAGCTGCAGTTCTAGTCAGTCTCTCCTTGTCACAGACCTCTCCGCAGTCTGTGTCTGATGTCACTTAGGCTACACTCAATGTGGCCCTTAGACACTGTCACAGCTTTGCTGGGTACTGTCTCTTGTTTTCTTTAATCTTCCAGAAGGAGGAAATTATGACTGTAGCTTCACGAGCACTGGATAACACCCCACAGCTGCTTTGTCCTTCTCTTTCTGTATCCTGTTTACGAAGCTTTGTCCTGAGACTGAGATCCCTGTCCCCTTTTCATGTTAGCTCAATCCTATGGGACTTTTCACTACATAAACACCTGGAATTGCATTACTACGGGAAGATCCTTCATCTTTCTTACCGTCTATGGAATAGTAAATGTTCTTTGGATTTTTACCAATTGTTATAAAATGTGCTTTATTTTATTTTTTTGTTTTTGAGCTAGATGGATTTTGAGCTAGATGGTCTATCAGGTAGCTTAATGAATTTTTGTTTCTTTTCCAAAATTTCAAAATATAGCTATACTGCAGAGGGATCATTAATAGAACAGATTTTTATTTCATACATTTAAAAGATTCTTACAATTTATGGATAAAAGTCTGTGATACAGAAGTTACGTAGTTGATTAGCTTTCACTGCTTTCCATTATTTCTCTATAATGCTTTCTTTCTCTGCTGGGACAGGACACATGCTCAGCCTGTGACCCGGATTGAGAAGGCATCACAAACAGCTGAGAAAAGCGAGCTCTGCTCAAAGAGATCATTTCTGGCCACTGATTCATGAGTTCATGGAATTTTCTCCACTCTAGAAGTGCTAAGCACAAGCTAGCCTAACGTGAAGAACCCAAACCATTCTTCTAGTGGAGACAGCTATCCATTTGCCTAATGTGAGCAAAGGTTATATAACTAAATAAACAAATATAACTAAAGATCCTTAGTGAAAGTCAATTCATTTCAAATGAGAAGAACAAAGAAACGGTGAAAGTCATTTAGATACTACATAGCAGGTGAAGGTGAGAGGTGCTCTGTTCTTTACTAAGAGCAGCTGGAAGATCTAGCCCCTTCCCCTGGATGGAATGACAACTTCAAGAATACTCCTTTCTCCAGAAAACATTACCAGAGGGGAACTGGTGTCAAATAAGGAAGAACACTCTCGTCATTAAAAATATGAAAGCCTATAAGACTGTTGTGGAAAAAATGTGTTTGTATTTAAGAAAAAAAATGAATACTTTTCTAATTTAATATTGTAGGAAGCAAAAATACTATAAGAAAAAATATATGCATATTTTAGACGTTTCCAATTATGCTTCTATAATGCTATATAGTAAAACATTTATTAAAATAACAAAAAATAATAATCATTTTAGGCAAAAAGAAAAAGAAAAAATACTAAAATAACTGGTTTGTTCTTTAAGGAAATGAAATTATACTTAACTGTTAGAATAACTTTTCATCTTTGAAAAATGTAAACATAAAAATATAAGGTGTAGGTATAAATTAATGTGGGAAAACATTGATGCCTTTTTACGGGAGAAGTTCCTAAGCAGAAGAGTTAGGAAATTGTGTACTTAGAAATAAGTAGATTTACCTTAATCAAATATAACAAGTTCGTAGAAAAGTTAGAACTATTAGAAACAAAGATATATAATTAAGTTACTTAGAATGTGTTACTATTAAATTATTGATTTCTGTAATGTAGAGATGGCTTGAGGAATTTTTTTTTTTTGGTTTTTTGAGGCAGGGTTTCTCTGTAGCTTTGGAGCCTCTCCTGGAATTAGCTGTTGTAGACGAGGTTGGCCTCGGACTCACAAAGATCCTCCTGCGTCTGCCTCCCAAGTTCTGGGACTAAAGGCGTGCACCACCACCGCCCAGCGAGGAAATTATTTTTAAGTGAATCCGCTAACAACTTCCCAAATGATGGACCCCTAAATATGTTACTGAGATAATTAATGGAAGCACAGAGCTAAGAAACTTGAGAACATTTGCTCACACCTGCTATTATTGAAGGAAGTAAATTTTAACACTTGTGTGTGTGTGTGTTTGTGTTTTCCAGATTGCTGAAAGCTTCTTAAATCTTATGTATAGTGGCTTTGTTCTGTGAGGTGCACATGGCTCAAGATGGTGGCACTGATGGACAATCAAACAGTATAATGACCAATGTCTCCAAGTTTTTTAGTTTTCAATAATTTGTCCTAACTAAATAGAAAAATAAATATTTAGATATAAAGGCAACCTTTTTTAGTATTAGAAAGCATGATTTAAAGAGCTTCTATTCATTCCTGCGGATTCTGTGTGGATGAAAGAGAGACAATGGTCTGATGTTTAACAGGAGGAAGCAGGGAAAGGACTCCCAGGGTAGTGATGAGAACCGAAACTGAATAAACCCAGAATATCACTCATGCTTATCTGCACTAAGTGGTATCATGATTCTTTGTGTGTTATTGCAAGTTTTAAAGCATTTATTTGCTTTCATAACAAAAACGAAACGAAAGGAAAACAGAGAGCTACAGATGGAAAAGGCAGACGCTGGAAGATGCTTTAAAAACGTTCAGTCCCACCAAGAAAAACCAGTGCGGCAAGTGGCATGAAGGATCACTTATTTCCTTCGTTAAAGTTATCCCCAAAGTTCAACAGAAGCTTGGGGACTGCCAATTAACGTGCTAGCGGCAGCATAAGCACCATCAGTTTCAACCAGCCTTATAAGAGTCAGCAGGCAACCTCCTCCAAAGCACCCAGCTGCAAAGTGGCTTGGTGAGGAAATGGGCTCCTCCTGGCACCGAATAACCTGGTGACAGCATCTGTGGCCCAGGAGGCCATGATCCATCCCCCGGGCTTTTTATGAGCAGAAGAAAGATTGCAAGTGGCGACCTTTTGAGTGAGGACCAAAAGACACCCTGCAGGGCAACATGCTTCAAGTGCAGCCAGGATATTGCCCTGTTCCTCAACACAGGAAGCAGCGCTGCGGGTCCTGGACAATGGGAAACCGCCCATTTGTGAAGACAGATGAAAATACCAGTTGAAACATTGCAGGGAACATACTTTCCAACAAAATGCAATAAATACATTATTTCTGCTCCATTGAAATTCATAGAGCATGGTACCATTGTGATATGTGATATAGTGCTGTTAGGTACATTAAAACAAGGCATAGAAATTTCAGAAAATTGAAGAATGTAAGTACACCGTAGGCAAATATGGCTTTCTACAGCTGGAATACCTCAAGCAGTACCACAATTTCAAGCTAAAGGTCAGATGGATTTGCTATGAAGGACAAATACCTCTCTAATTAGAGCTAATAGAAAGAAAAATCAAACCCAATAGCTATAAAATCTAAAAGTAGCTATAATTCATTCATAATTAAAATATATAAACATAACTAAATTAAATCTGCATCTTAAAATGCCAACAGTGTTCAATATTTCTTTAATAAAGAAAAAGGACTTGTACTTTGAAGTAGAATAATTATTACGATATCAGATAATAGTTCAATATAGATTACAAAAATAGATAGGATAGTGATATGGGATTCCCCTCTGTATGCTTTGAATATGTTTTATCACCATTAGTTAATAATGAAAATGGGTTTGGCTAATGGCTTAACAGAGCAAAGCCAGGCAGAAAATCTGAACTGAGATGTAGAAAGAGAGTAGGTGGAGTTGAGGAGATACCATGTAGCTACCAAAGAAGACAGACACCCTGTAGCCTTACTAGCCTTACTGGAAGGCTACAGCCTCATGGTGATACACAGATTAATAGAAATCGGTTAATTTGAGATGTAAAAGTTAGCTAATAAGAAGGCTGAGCTAGTAGATCAAGTAGTGTTGTAATTAATATAATTTCTGTGTGATTATTCGGGTCTTGGGTGGCCGGGAATGAATGAGCAACCTCCACCTCCAAAACGGCTACCAATGTGGGGCTAATCTGCATGGCCAGCCACACACCTCAGGTTTGGGAGCTTGTATGCCCACTCGGGGTCAGGAGGTAAAGCAGCTGAGAGCACATCAGAAGCTGAGCATCACTGCCTAGAAAAGCACCGAATCAGGTCTGGTAGGCATGCACAGGCAGGAGAGCATGGCAAATTCTCACCGGCATACACAGAGATATTTCCAGACCATGCAGCACACGGCATGGCAGATTTAGCTTTTACTCAAACAAAAAGGCTTTATGTGCTGCACACTCGATCTCCAAGTTAAAGTGGTGAGTACTGCTCCTACCTGGCATTCCCAGAGAAAGCTGGTGGTAAAGGTACCTCAGCCATATTAAAAGGCCAAGAGAGACAGAACCAGCATCTAGGGCCACTGCAACCAAGCTGATTACCATTTTAAAAGTTCTCCTGGGCAGAAAAATGATTACAAATATGCAATAAATACAGGTTTGGAGAAAAATAAACCTCTAAACAGGTCATAATGTGTTTAAAAAATGTATATCGGCTTGAGAGAGAGAATAAAGTATAGACAGTTCCAAAAAAGTAATTAGTTTTAAAAAATAAAACAGTTCTAAAAGTGACAGTAAAAGTAACATAAAAGGGTACAGACAGCCACAAATTAAAGGAGTAAAGAAAAAAAGGGGCTGCATAAAGATTGAATATGCAGAGAGACTGGAATATAATATTATTGTGAATTCTTGAATTTTTTAACCTACAGAGAGATATTTTATTCTGGGAACTACTAAGATAAACCAACATAAATATTTTAAAGTTATCTCGACTTCAAAATTTGGGTCTAAGAATATGTTGCTTTAGAAAAGAGGTTCTGCTTTTGTTTCTATAGAGGATGAGAACCTGTGTATTCCTTGAAGAATAATGTGATATTATGGACAAAATCCCTCTAAAATGACTGTATTGACACTCAAAATACTTTGCCTAACAAAAAAGAAGGAAGCAGTTTGGAAACAATTACATCCAAATTCCCAAATATTGTTCGTGTTTGTTTTCATTTAAAAGGGGGATATGCTATAGAGATGAATACTTTGCATTGCTATGGATCTTGGTCTAATGATACAAATTTAAGGTCAGTTTTGTCATGTGTATTTCTGCTCTTGATTAAAGTAGTGTGTTTGTTCAGTTCATTTAAAAATGTAATGTATAGTTAAGAAATACAGATTAATAGATAGTCACTTATAATAGTCAAACTCACAGTAATGTAAGTTAGGTTTACTAGATGTACTGAGATATATTTCAGATGGATAGGTATCTTCAGATCTTTCAAAGCCAAACAGAATATGGCATTTAAAATCTTCTAAGAACTGAGATTTTTCTTGAGAGTGAGACATGTCTGCTTCCCGCAATACTAATTAATTCAGAGAAGTGGATGGACATTGAAGAAACTTGTTATGGAATTTGCCTTCAATGTGACAAGTCTAACCATTTGAGCAAGAAATTACTCTTGCCTGGAATGCTTGATGGTATGCTGTATAAACTGCACATGCAGGAACCACAGCAAAATGTCTGCTGAAGCTGCCTAAGGAAAGTGAGACAGTCATTGACAGTTCCTGCTTCATGAAAGAATCTGCACACATTCTGCAAGATACAGAAGAAAGTGACTGACAAACTCTTAACATAGGTGAAACTGTCTTTGAAATTTCCTGATTCATGGAATAGTCTGTTAGATACCATGGGCCTGAACATTAATGCCCTAATGTTACAGAAGAACTTAGGGTTACTGTCCAGGCAGCAAGATGTCTCTTTCAATTCTAGAGTTTTGGAAGGTGCTTACAATGTACTTCCTGTTTACTTAGGTAATATTATGTCCTTCTGGAGTCTTTGATGAAGTTGAAGAAAGATAGTTATAAGTATAAAAGATATATTAGATATAAAACTTTAGACTCACAATGATAGTAGAGATGATAGAGTATTTACCTTAATTTTTCAAATGTAAATAGACTAAATACTGTAACTATAATTCTTGCTCATTAACTTTTCTTGTATGTAATCTTGCTATATTAAAGTTAAAACCTTCCTTTTTAAGTAGACAGAAAATGAGAGGTGATGTGTGATTCCCTTCTGTATGCTGTGAGTATGCTTTATTGCCATTGGTTACTAAAGAAGCTGATTTTGGCCAATGGTTTAACAGAGCAAAGCCAAGGAGAAAATCTGAACAGAGAGTAGAAAGAGAGTATGCAGAGTCAAGGAGATACCATGTAGTGTCCTAAGGTGACAGATGTCCCAGAACATTTACTAATAGGCCACAGTCTTGTGGTGATACACAGATTAATAGAAATGGGTTAATTTAAAATGTAAGAGTTAATTAATAAAAAGCCTGGACTAATATGTCAAGCATTGTCATAATTAATATAGTTTCTGTGTGATTATTTGGGGCTTGGGCAGATGAGAACAAACAAGCAACCTCTGCCTACAGGATAGACTTAAATAAATATTGACTGTGTATCTTCCCTGCCTATGTTAGAATTTATATTTAATAATATTAAGTTCTGTTGACATGTGATATTTTAGAGAATAGAGTTAACAGACATCCTCAAATTTCCAGTGTCATATATTTACATATTAAATTGAAATCAACAGAGAGAAAAAATAGTGTTTATTCTTTTATAATTTCTGTTAATTTTTTTAACACAGACTTGTGATTGCAACATGTTAAGAATATTTCATAACACAGAACAATCATATACACCAGGACCTCAGGAGCATCTTTTAACTATGAAAACATCTA
This sequence comes from Bramus lutescens, assembly GCA_001685075.1. Classification (NCBI taxonomy): domain Eukaryota; kingdom Metazoa; phylum Chordata; class Mammalia; order Rodentia; family Cricetidae; genus Bramus; species Bramus lutescens. The sequence continues at coordinate 271,540 of LOEQ01001008.1, read as the reverse complement.
TTCTGAATTCTGCATTCAATATTCCACTCACCACAATGTCTTTTGTATAATATAAGAATTATAAATTCTAATAAAATATTAGATTCTTTAATATTATATATATATATGGGTCTGAGTGTATTCTAGGGCACAGAGGTCAGAGTGGGCCTTGAATCTCCTGGAATGGTAGTTACAAGCAATTATTAACCACCCAATGTGGGTGCAGATTCAGTAATCTGGGCCCTTTGGAAGAGCTGCTAATTTTCTTAACCATTGAATCATCTCTTAAGCCCTATTAGTGGGTTCTTTTTGTTCTTTAGTAATAAACATAACAACAATCAATTCTATAAAATAGCTTTTATTTCATAACACTGACAAAATTAATCTAAGATTTCTAAGACTACCTAAAATAATCTCATTCAAATCTGCAGCATATATGACTTATCTATGCCATAAAATGGTCATAACATATCTCAATCTCGAGTCTATGTTAAGAAAATTAACAGAATAAAATAAAACAAAAATAATCATTAATTTTCTCTCCTTTGACTTAAGATTTATTACATAAATAAATAAAACTGAGAATCTATACTTTTCCAATTTCTGCAATTTTATCCACTTTGCTCTTATGATATAATTTAATAGAAATTGATATTTCTGGAAATATTTCACTTTGTGACCTAGATTAAGCTGAAATTTAGTGATATTACTATAGTTATGAAAATATTGTATTCTCATCTTTAGTCAGAAATTGTCTTGAAATTCTTTAAGAAATAAAAATTTGAAAGAAAAAAATCATATGAATGTTTTAAAAATATGTATCAATGCTACACTTGCATTGAATTGGCCTGTTCATATCCCCCAAACAATTGTAACCTCTGTTGTTGGTGAGTCTAAGCTCTGACCTGTTTTTTCATCAAACAGTGAGGAGAGTGCTCTCTGACACTCAATGTTGTGCAACTTTCATAAGGAATAGCTGACTTCAGTTTGATAGCAGAATCCTTGCTGATGATGGCTTACCTCCTCACGATGCTCCTCTCCTGACCGCTGGATGTACCACTTAACAGAGGCTTGCTGGGATTTTGGTATACATTCCAGAAAGGTTGAATTAAATTCAATTCCAAAAATCACCTTTTCATCAGCTGTTTCATGACTAATGCCTAGAAAGCAAACATAGCATTGGAGATTAACCTTGACCTGATTTTAAAAGCAATGGGAAAATAGACTGATTCAGAACAGATGTTGCCACGGAAGAACCATACACATTATTAAAGAGAATGGAAATTCATACTGTAATACTGTTATCGAGAATCAGATACTCTCCAACAAAGGGATCTTTAAACTACAACTCTATCATCATTTTAGTCTTTAATTGCCACATTACAATTATTTTAAAGATGTAAAAATTTGAAATATGTAACAATTAATATATCTCTTCATTAAAAACTTTTTATGTCTTTCAATGTTGTTCATTCTGGAAGAGCAATTTAGTTTTTCATTCATTCAAATAATTTAATTTTTTTCATTTTTTTCTGTATAGGTGTTTTGCTTGCCTATGTGCATGCATGCATACAATCCCCACAGAGGCCAAAAGAAGGTGGCAGATAGCCCAGGGCTGGAATTACAATTAGCTGCTAAGTGAGTGCTGGGAAATTGTCTCAGAATTTATCTAGAAGAGAAGCCAGTGCTTTTTACTATTAAGTCATCCCTTCAACTCCAGCAATTTAGTTTGAGAAAACACAGACAAATAGATAGATAGAGAGAGAGAGAGAGAGAGAGAGAGAGAGAGAAGAGGGAGATATTCTAGTTAAATTGGTACACAGAATTGACCAGGTAATATTTTAAAAATTTGATATCTGTGATCAGGAAAGTAAGTAGAATCATCCAGGCTTGATGAAATTGTGTGACAAGAATAAGATCAGTGGTCTGATCTAGAATGGAGACCTTGTCTATATTGCCTGCCATTTTGGTTTTGTAGATACTCTATTTATTAGGTACTTAGTACAAGTCATTTACTAAGATGCTAAGTAGTAGTTTCTCAGATATTTTATTAATTCAGATGCACTATCTAAAATATGTTGTTTCCAGAGTATTAAAAGGCTGTGTCCCTTTTGGAATATAAAATTTGTGCTCAAATTAATCAGTAAAAATAATGATACCTGCACACCTTGACTTAAACATTCACTTTCCATCACATATTCAGATATTGCATTCTACAGATGAACCAATTTAGTATTTTAGGCATCAGCGCATGACTAAAGTTATGGAACCAGAGGGACCTAAGGCAAAACGTACAAAACAACTAACATAAATACTAGAGAGAAAGGAGGAAAGTTTTCAGCTGAGATGGCTGGGAAAGTGTTTCTGAGGAATCACTGTATCATAATAAAATCCCACAATGTGAAAATGCAGCTGTGTGAGCTCCTGAAGCAACTACTCACTGCAAGTTGCAACAAGACAAGTAGACCCAAGGAAGGACATGACTGATCCCTTTCAACATGTGAAAGTTCACCGGTGGATGAACAGTGAAGCCATAGGTGAGGAAAGTTTGCAAGTGGACTGGGAAGAGACGGTCAAACAGGTTCCGATAGGTCAGGCTGGAAGTTGTAATTTCCACTAATTATATAAAGAGATGGGAAACTGTTTCTAGGATGGCAGCACCATATCTGCCTGGAGTTCTTTTAAAGAAATTATTCGGGATATAGGTTGCTTATAGACTCACAAGGGGAAGTATGGCAGCAGGGAGACTAGGAAAGAGTCTACTGGTGAAGAACCACAGCTTTGTTGTCACTGCTGGCAATAAGAAGTGGAGTTTGGCCTCAGAGGCAGAAGGATTATCAAGAGGTCAGTGATAGATTGTGAAAGAAAGAGAGGCAACGAAAAGATTCCTAGGAGCTTTTCACCTCAGTTCAGTGAATGCTTTCATTATTTACTATTATGAGGTGGTCAAAAAACAAACAAACAAACAAACAAACATGGAAACGAGAAGTCTTTCTCAGTCACTCATTGTAGACGCTAAGTGGGCATTCAAGTGAAGTTTTTGAGTACGACTGTGGGCAATCATGTTTAACATACAGGACAGGAACGTAAATTATGAATTTGAGAGTTTTCTGAAAGGACTCTATTTCTACAGTAACGAAAAAGACAAACAAATGTATAATGAAAAAAATGAGTTGGGATGCTCCTAAATTGGACGTGTGTGAGAAAATGCAGAAGGTTCTACAAGGTAAGCGGTTGACCAGAAAGATAAAATGCCACAGCAGTGCAAGTGTGCAGAATCCTATCTCTCTGAGCACAAGCAAGCTTAATTTGTTGTTTCTGATGGTCTCCTGATATAAATCAGCTACCATGATTGACACCAGTTAACAAGGATGTAGAGTAAGCTCACAAAACTTCCTCACTGGTAAGCAACACTCTAGAGAATGAAAGTGATTCAAAGAAGAAAGAATTGTAGATTATATAAAAATCAAAAATGAATATTGTTTATTGGATTTGAAATGAAAGAAGTTCCAGGGGACCGCAACAGGAAGGGGATGGGCAAGATAACGATCTAAAGAGATCTTGTGCAATGGTTTATTGCCGGAAAGGGGCGTGGTGAAGGGAAGGCAGTTACTGTGAGTGACTCAGGGGACAATGTACTTTGTTCATTTCCTTTGTGCCCCCTGTCATCATCTGACGTAGAATTTATTTTCCCGTTTTCTGCTTGTCCTTTTCATTAACAAACAGGTGAATATAAAATCTAGTATCCGCACGGACAGTGTCCTGGTCATTCACACATCCTCAATTCTCAAAACTGCCCTTGGTGTATCTTTTCATTTATATGTTTAAAGGGTTGAATTCATAGCATGTAATGAAGTTCACTAAACTGAACAATAGACATAACAGTGAGTCACTCTCACATTAAAATAAATAGGTATACACCCTATTCTATAAGACAACTTTCTGCGCAGAAGGATGAATTTTTAAGTTAGAAACACTACTGTGTTTTACAATCAAGAAATGACTCCTGGTCCACCAATTACAAACTATGAAAGTTAGGTGATTTTTGGTCAGTAACAATATGAAAGAGGGTGTCTTCCGTTCTCTGTCCAAGTAGTGTGGGCTGTGCGTGTGTGTGTCTGTGTGTGTGTGATCTCAGCACTCAGGAGGCAGATAGGGGGATCTCTATGAGTTAAAGTTCAGCCTGGTTTACAGAACAAATCAAGCTCCAGGGCAGTACGCCAGAATACATAGTGAGACCCTGTCTCCAATGAACAAAACAAAACAAAAAACTTACATGTATATGTTTGGGGGTGGGAAAATCAGAAGACAATAAATAAAACCTCAAAGCTGTCTATAGTTTTTAGAGTTAATTTTTTCCATATTCAAACTCAATCACCAAACCTCCTTTCCAGCATCCTACCTCTTCCCTACTCAGATTTTCAAGCTCATCTATTCTGAGGATTGTTTCTTCTGAACAACATAGCCTATAGCGAACTCTCCATTTACTCAATTTCTGTATTGCTAATTGTACCGTATGACATCTCCTCCGAAGGGCATAAGCACTCTAAGGAATTCCTTTGTCTCACAGTACACACAGATCAATTAAGGACATATACAACTTACTCAATAATCATTTACTGCTTGAAGGTATGCAAGAAGAAGTGAATGGAAATAAAGTTCAGACCACCTAAAACTTTGTTCTAATAAGCACTAAATTCTTTTTTTTTTTATCAGACCTTCCTGGGAGGTCTTCGCGTTTCCTCAGGATTCTCAAATGTTTGGGGCTAAACCCTGTTTTGCCTCTAACAGAATCCTCCAACTTTAAAAGGATGGATAAGGCACTAAAGAAGAAACACGTTGTGGCTCAGGAATTTAAAAGACATATGAAACAAATTATGATTTAACAAAGGGTTATTCACTTAGGCAAGAGACAGGGAACTCGTTTATGAAACTCCTGTTGCTTTTCCAAAACATAAGCATTATACACAATGAGATAGTCGTATATATGGTTGTTTAGATTCATATAGAAATTTTTTAAAAGGTTCAGGAAGTGGAGGCTTATCATTTTAAATGGTAAGAAATGTGCATCAAGCCCATACTTACTGTCTTCTATGTCCCAGCACTGAGTGATTGGGTCCCCATATTTTACATCCTGGCGTCTAGCTCGCCTATGGAAAGAAAATTAGGCTAATTTGATCTTCAAGTATAATTGTAATATAGAAAGGCTGTGTCTCATGCTAACACTAACTGAGACAAACTGTACTTGTTTTACTGTGCAACCTAAATGCAGGTCAGGGTTCCCATCAAACAAGCATTAATTTAAATTCTTGTGGTAGAAAAGTCCCAACACAACAAATCCTGTTTTGCATTAAGATGATCAGAATTTCATTTAACTACTGTTCTTTTTCTCTAGTTTCACAAGTTATTCAATAGAACAGGTTGAACATGACTAAGATCCAGGTTTATAAACAAGACACAGAGAGAACTCTTCTTACCTTCCTGCCTGCCAAAATCATGATATACAAAAGTCTTCTAGTAAGTAAGAAAATGCATAGTAACCAAAGATTTTATTTATTTATTCAATAAATTAGGTTCAGTCAGAAACAGAACTACAAGTTCAATATGACATACATGTATACTTGTTATTATTATCAATAAATAAGTAGGTATCCTGGTAATTGTGAAAATAATACAAGAAATTTTGCATTATGTTATATGTCTTCCTTAAATTAATACCTATTTAAGAAGAAATAGCACATTTCTATTTAATCTAAGTATATCTTATATCTTAATATAGTTTCATTGTCTTTGTCTATTTTAAGTTTTTAAAGAGAAAGTATTTTAATATGCACATAAAAACATTAAATTTGTACATATTAACATATTACATAATATTTTGATACATAAATATAATTATGAGATGTTGCAATTTGTTAAATGTATTTATCTCTTTAGATACTGCTTTGAAATAAAAATTTTCAAAATCCCTTCTGGTTTGTTTGAAATGTACAGTCCAGTGTTATTATCTATACTCCACATCATGATACCACACCCCAGAATTTCTTATTCCTATCTAACAATATTGCTAAATCCTCTAGATCCCTTCTTCCCTGCTACGCTCTGGGGTCCTTGTTGTCACTTCAGAGATCAGAGACACAGCAGTAAACTTTCTCAGATGCTTGGAGTGCTCCCCAGGGGCACAGCTGACCAGATGACAACCTTGGAAAAGAGTCATCCATTGTACACATCTGTAGCCTCTGATGGACATTATGTTAGGTGAGGGAGCACATCACAGTGGCATGTCTCTGAGATCAGAGTTGCAGTCTTGGAAAACACAGGAAGAAAAAAATTATGATGCTGTAAGGAACATAAGGTCATGAATGTTTTTAAATCTTGGCTTCTTCAGGAACAGGATCAATTAATCAAAGAGAACATTTATTGCCAAGTAATGAACACTCTACTTTTCAGCTTCTAGAAAAGAATTCCCTAAACACTCATTAAGATGAGTCTATTCTGGGTAGACAAGTTTTAACAAACTGTTGGCAACTTTTAACTCCGAATAATCATATTTACCCACTTACGCTTAATGTATTGACTTAAAAGAATATAAAATGTGTCTCGGCTTTAACGAATATGTCCAGATATGCAAAAGACCTACAATTTTTGAGTCCTAATGTTTTGAATCTGACAGATCAGTGAACTATTTAAACTAAAATAAATGTACATGTGACAGTGAAACTAATACATGCTCTTCACTTAGAGCACTAAAAGACACCAAAAGTGCGAAGATAGCTTAAAAATGAAGGTAACCAAAAGCATACATAATTTGATAACTGTTTTATCTAGGACACATACTTTGAACAACACCTTAGCAAATAATATTACTACCATGTACATACAAAAATATGACATATGATGGTAAAATATTCATCTAACATGACTATTATTGAACAACATTCATATTTTTTCTAATGTTTTTCCCTTAAAATTAGTGTCAAAATGTGTATCTCATAACTCTGGATAACTTGTACTTGTGTGTGTAGAATAATGCAATGGTTGAGCTTTCTTGGATATACTCAAGGGTTTATGAAATAAAAAGCTACCAATGTCATGGCAACAGTTTATTGTTGAAGCTTGTCTGAGTGACAGAAATTGACAAATTATAGCTATAAGAGTGAAAATAAAATTGCATCAAATCACTAGAAGTACTGTGGGCTTTGCACTTCTACAAACATGAGTACTTATGAACAACTTGCAAAGCAATAGATGTGATTATGTGCATATTTAGAAGTCCGAGAGAAGGAATGTAATAAAACTAGTTAACAAAAACAATTTTGAGAAGTAAACAGGATGTCACTATATAGCTTAGGCTATTCTGGAACTCATAGCAATTCTCCTGCCTCAGTCTCCTGTGTTGTGCAAATACAGGCCTGAACAACTATGCTTGGCTGTTAAAAATGCTCTATATAATTAATCAAATTTTTTAAAATTCTATATTTCGCAATTTCAGAACATCTGTTCAGTCTTCAAACTTTAATAAAAAGTGATTAAATATTTCAATTATAATATTCCTTCCACAGGGCAAGTTTTCCATTTGCCTTTAACTGGAACTATGTGAGAAATCATGTGGGAGGGAGGGGGCGTCCTGACCTTTTGGAAGTGGGTGCGTATCTTGAGCAAGCATTTCCATCCCAAGCACAGTAGGGGTCTCTGGCAAGACAGCAATCTGCACAGGCTTTCCCATAAGTGTCACATCTGTGCAAGGAGAGCTGAACCAATCCATCCCAGGAAGCAACGTACAACTGTTGCTGCAAATCAAGCAGAAGAAATGAATCAGTGCCATTGCTCACATTAGTCTTGAGAATCTCCCTTTTGTAAGTACCATAAAATAGCTATAAATCCATTTGTAAGTGTCCTGTTATCTGTAAACGCTGATGCAGAATTGTGAGGAAGGATAAAACAAGCAAACTTTGCCTACCCCTAGCCAGACTCTGATTTGAAGATTTCATTATGAAATCTACCACTATTGTGGAATATTAGTTTTAGATGTGCTACATTCGTTTATGCTGTTGGATATTTGTTTAATGATGCAAAGATGTGCTGCATTCTTTTATGTTGCATTTGTTTAAATGTAAAGTTGTGTTGCTTTGGCTTTGTTCTAATAAAGAGCTGAATGGCCAATAGCTATGCAGGATAGAGAAAGGATGGGCAGGGCTGGCATGCCGGGAGAATAAATAAGAGGAGATAAGATAGGAAAGAAAGAGAAGAAGGAGGAGTGAGAAAAGGAGAAGAGGATGATGCCAGGGATAGCCACACAGCCACACAGCCACAGAACCACACAGCCACAGAGCCACCCACAGAGCCACACAGCCACACA
>LOEQ01001008.1:249652-263127 GCA_001685075.1 Bramus lutescens | reverse complement strand
CCACATGGCCACAGAGCCACACAACCACAGAGCCACACAGCCAGCCAAGCAGTAAGAAGTAAAGAAAGATATATAGATAAGATAAAGAAAGGTAAAAATCTCAGAGGCAAAATGTAGCTAAAGAGAAGAGAGATAATTTAATTTAGAAAAGCTGAGTAGAAACAAGCCAAGCTAAGGCTGGGCATTCATAAGTAAGAATAATTCTCAGGGCATTTATTTGGGAGGTGGGTGTTGGGCCCCTAAAGAGTAAAATCAAACAAACAAAATAAGAACAAAAAAAAACCCAACAACTAAAAAGCTACTAACAACTACAGACAATATTCTGGAAAACTAAAGTAGGCTAGGCAATAATTTAAGCTAAGAAGCTACTAGACTTTGGAATTAAGACATCATTTCTGTTTTGGTAGTAGAAGTTATACTTTGGTAGATGCTAATAAGCATAGATATTATAGGCAACATTGATGGCATGCCTCTGCCATGGTTCTCAACAAGAGAAATGTCTAAAGGAGACTCCTGACATTATTATTTTTTAAAGATGAACTGATCCCTGATAAAATACAGGTTACAATTGATGATTAAATGTTGTGTGTCTACAACATCAGGTAGACTTGACCAGTGCTATATCATAAAGCAAAGGCATCAGAATACTGGAAACAGCAAATAAATTACAGTTGGAAAATGAGTTCCGAAATTCCTGCAGTACTCCCCATATACATCCATTTGAGCATCTGCGCAGAGGAGATGTAGACAGAGGAATAGTGTCGATGGTAAGTCTCAGCCTATGATTCTCAAGAGCTTACAACTCTAGTGGACCATTCTCAGCTTTGAAATAGGAGGAACCCCACAGAAATAGACTGTAGCATAAAAGGCATAGAGGTTACCAACTTATGGAAATCTACTTTATTGCCTGTTAAATTCTGTTAAGACTTCCTTGTCATTCAACACAAAGAATTCCGTTACCTGCTTTCCCACAATTCTCTGAAATGCTACACTTTCCTAGTCACTCTCATCAATGTTACTAACTTTCTCTCCATCTATGAAGCTCTAACCTGTTTTGGCCTCTTCCCTCTGCTGCGGCCTTTGCTTTAATCTGCATCATCATTTGCACAAATTGTTTGCAAGGTTCTAACTGCTTTTCTATTGCCAGCTTTTCTTCGTAACCCACGCCTCTGCAGAGGACCTTTCCTTTTCCACAGACAGATCTTTCTAAAATGGTCTTCTTATGACGTTCTCTCACTTAAAAACCATAAGAGCTGTTGTTCTTAAGCTGTTAAACATCGTGGGGGACAGGTAGAGCCTGACATACTCATGCTTCCTTCTACAGAGTCATCTCTAACTTCCTTTCACTCTAAGTACATATGTATTGGATCAACTTTTATACACACTTAATAGAAACAGGTGTAGACCTTCATTTTCACGTTCTTATTCGCTCATTCTATCTAGTGAACTGCATCATTCATTTCTCAGTCTGTCTCCTTCTTCTCCAAACCCCTGGTCTTCCTGGCTCACTTTCAAGTTACTTTCTTCTTCTCCAAACCCCTGGTCTTCCTGGCTCACTTTCAAGTTGCTTTCTGTCCTTTTTCTTTGGTATATGCTTCGATTATTACTCTACATTGTCGGTGTGCTTCCCCCATGTCAGCTCTGTCCAGCTCTGCTAAACAGGAGATTAATGCTACGCCCCTCATTCTTTTCTGTATCTTCAATGCACAATAGCAGAGGTTCAAGTACTAAAAGTTATTGAATGTGTAAGTCAATGAAAAGAACTCAGAAGAAAATCAATTTAGACTTTCCTCTAATGGAACTACAAATCTTAATTTTAGCAATGCCCTACTGTGGAACCTATATTATTAAATGACTGTCTTAAATCTTGAGGGTGTTTGTAGTGTAGGAATAGAATGGTAAGACTAAATCTAGTCAATGTAGATTATAATATAACTGCAAAATCATATTATATATATTTATGATTACTAAAATTGACCATTAACATTTACATCACTTTGCTTAAAATGTTGGCATATTGTGTTCTATTTAAACTTACAGTAGGATGGGGATATCCATCCATGGTAGAAGGGGGAAAGTGCTTGTCTAGTGTTTACAAGGACCTAGTGTCAGTACTCATCACTGACAAAAAGGAATCCAGCTTTTTCTCATGCCTGTCAATAAACACAGTACTTAGGAGGTAGTGTGTGAATTAGATAATAAGATCCTGTTCCCCACCCTGGAAAAAGTACTCATTAACTTTCTTAATAAGTGTAAAGCCCTAGGTTTGATTACAAGCATCACTAACTAAGCAAGTAGAATTAAATAAACATTAAACTCATAACAAACAAGAGAGTTTTCTAGTTGAGAAAATTGGTTCTGAGAGTTTGCCATTGAGTAAAGTGTTGAAGGTTGATTCTTTAGTGTTGTGTACCATGGTTCATATTTGAAATTCTAGGTTCCCTAATTAAAAGCCCCTTTCAAGGCTTGTGATTGGAATCTTAACTATATGTCTTATGATGTGAGCAGAAATACAATTTCAGGAGAACAGACACATACTCATATTTTTTTCAGAGGCAAAGGGAGTACACACTATTTACTATCCCATTAATATTTTTCTCTCCATTCTCCCAAGGCAAGGCTGAAATAGTGACTTAATCAATCAGAGGAGAAACAGGCAACCTTTAACTTTCTGCATTATTAATGACTTAACTTCCAGTCTCCAATTTCAATAGACTCTGCAAATGAACTTCCATTCAGAAAACTTCAGACATCTGAAGTTAATTGGTAAACAGAAATTATAAAGTACCTGCTTCAGAGACAACTCCATGTTCAAGATGGCTGTTGGGTGCTGCAAACAGAAGCAAAATGTCAGTAAATACATTTAGAACTTTATATTAGTCAGGATGCTGCTTTATGTCAAACTTGGCTGTCCAGACTCTCAATGAGAGGAGAACATGACCTTACTGCTTGCTGTTTTCTTGCAGTGTGTATTGATTCTACCTTACTAGACATGGGAAAATGTTTGAAGTATTTTATCAGAGAGAACCTAGCCGACTGTATGAGGAAATGCTGTGTTGAAATGCCTCCTAGTTATTAATAAGTTTTCATTGTTTTCAACATGTGTATCTTCATGTTGGCATATAATTCATACTAGTGTTGACGAGAAGATCTCCATCATTATTTATTGCTCCATTTTGATGTTACTTGTATCAAAGATTCAAAACTTGTTTAGTTAGCAGCGTTTGCAAAGTTAAAGTTCTTCTTTTGATGAAGATGGTTCTTATGTGACTCCTCAAGGTGTCATTATTTGCAGCTTCATGATAAAATATAAAAATAAAGATATACAGACAGACTGACAAATAGATAGATGGATGGATGGATAAGAGGAAGAGGAGGAAGAAGGGGAGGAGAAGAACAACTTTGATCATCGAGCTAACAGTCAGTTCTTGACTCTAAGATCCATTGGAGAAGATTTGTTATCTTACAATTATGTGCCTGCTCATGATAGAAATTCCCTAAACCTCTGTTCATTCACCCTTATGTTTGACATCAGCTTTTCCCTTAGGAGCCACCCAGGATTTTGTTTTGGAAGAGGCCAGATAGCAGGTCTTGTTCTTGTTAACTTCTTGACCAGTATTATCATCAGAATGTAAACAGGATCCTGGAAACCTCAGCATGATAATTAACTTTAGCCCTTCACAGAGGAAGCTCCCTCTTTCCAGGCAATGGATGTTTACATGGAAACAGTTTTTAATAAACTTCTTTAACAAAACAAAAACATAAAAGAATATATTTCTAAGAAATATAACATTATTTCTAATGTCTTACTTTTTATGAAATAATTCTAAATGCCACAGCGTAGCTACAAGGAATTCCTGTTACACTACAATGTATTTATTGTTAAAAGCATAATTTAAAACAAGAATTCTTCATCAAGGCTTCCTAATTACCATCAAGAGGTGAGAGGATTGTGGCATGCATAACTTGCTATCGTTGAATTTTTTTTTCAGTACACTAAATCAGGACTCCTATACATGATTCATAAACCTTTCCAGTACTCTCAAATTCATTTGGGGAAAATTGCAAAGTAACATCCATGAAGTAGAAAAGCATCTGGGTAGTAGGAGATCCCAGGCTTTGACTCTGTGTGGCCATTTGACTGACTATATGCTTGGAGAATGCAGTAAGGAGACACAACCGAGCAGCTTCCTTCTGTCAGTGGCATTCAGCAGCGGAAGTGAATGCCTTTCACACTTGATTATGACCTATTCCAATGCTTGGCCAGAGAAATAGTGGAAGTACATTTCAATGACTTCTCCTGGGAAAAAGAGAGGGAGAAGACAAAGGGTGCCTGGCACTGCACAGTCTCTGTCCCGAGCCCTGAGCCCCTCTCACCTTGAACACCTGAAGCTCCTCCAGGACTACCTCTTCCATGTTCCACTTCTCCTTGGAAATGCTAACAACTTTGAGGACTGTTCCAATGTCTGAAAAGAGACACGGACTCATGATACCACTGTTTAGCTTTCAGTATTGAGCTGAATGAATATGTCTAGAAATCTTGAAATTTTCCCTCTCATTTGCCCAAATAAAGCAGTGCGAAATGAAGCCTGCTGTGAATGCTGTTGCCCTTCTAGAGCAGATTCTTATAAAGAGATTAAAGGTAAAATACACAGTATTTTCATAACTGCATATATATGACTAATTTAAATATTGGTTGAAATAACAAGTGAAATATATTTTTATTTTTTAGATGTTAAACTTTGCTAAAATAAAAATTACATAAACCTATTTATTTTCTTCTTCAGTAAGATTTATATAGTAACTATATCTGATCAATTATAAACACTGAGAAAAAGATATATATATATATNTATATATATAATTTTCTAAAATGCTAAGGAATGGACCAGAAAACAATGGGGACCTTTCCATGGGGAAGCTTACTAATCCTTCAGATACAATGTGTTTCAGAATAATTGTTAATGAGATTAAAATTTAAAGTTGATTCAAGTTATTTTAGCTCAAACTTAAAAGAAGCTATAACTTAATAAAATATAATAAAAATGATGTTTAGAAAAAGTATTTTAAATAATCATATAATGAATGAAGTGCGTCTCTGTAGCATGCCAGTATAGAGAGATAACGTAATGTTCACTGCAAACATAAAAAGAAAGTTAGCACTTTGCAATTAATCTATTGAAAATATGTCTTTAAAATTCTGATCGGGGGCTTGAAAATAGGGACATATAGTAATTTCAGTATGTGTAGAAAGTGCTGAGATTATTTAATTTTTAAAAAATGATTCTAAGATGTTCAAAACTGCTAAAAGCATTTTTACAATATATAATATACTTTTTGAGGTCCCCTTATTTTTCTCAGGAAAGGTTAGGTAGTACCATCTAGTGGCTGAGTGTTCTTTATGGTACTGAACTGCTAAGGACCTATGAATGAGCTCTAGATGACCAGTGCAAATTCAATTTAGCTCATGAGAATTAATAGCATACTAATGAAAGTTGTGACCCTTAAATATTCATCTCGGCAGTCTCAGAAATGGAGCATCCCCTAGATTATCTGAGGTTTGCACTTGCCGTCTGTAACATAAACATGCTTGACAGCTGGTGACAAAGGCCCTAGCTATGCCATGATCTTTCCAAATGAGCTTAATTTCTGCAAAACTGCTGTAGTGCTTAGATTTTAAATAATTCTGTTTCACATTATTGAGAGCTTGTTCTAATAAATATCCAGCATTTAAAACTCACGAATTTCCTATTGCAAAAATGCTCAGTTCATTAGGTAGCACATATATTACAGTACCAAGTTCTGAGGGAACATGCTATCTTTACTGCCACTAGAATGTTGTTATTACATAATGTTTTCCTTAATTTTGAGACTCACCAAATAAACAATAATACCTTGTGTAAAAAAAGTATGTGTATATAAATATGCATATAAATGTATACATGTATTTGTGATCATTATTTGAATGCACAGGCTAAACAATTTCAGGAAACATTGTATTAACTGATCTTTACTTGATTTTGGCTGACAAATATTTTGGAAGTTTTTCTTTTCTTTATCGATGAGTGATCACTTCAATTTCTTTGACTATAAGTGTGGTTTGAGGGTACCTGTTCCGAGAAACATGACATCATATTGTCCATCTTCGGCAACAACGTGATCCACCACTATCTGCGTCAGTCTGTAGTCCACATTGATTCTCTTGAAGGTAGGTGCTCCTGCCATTGGGTACACCGACTTATACATCACCGGGTGGCGTCTTATGAAGCTTACGACGTCGTCAGGAAAGTCTCGGGTGGATTTAATCAGTGGATCATAGGTTTTGCTTGGACACTGAAAAGAAATGCGTACAGGAATAAGGCACCCGAGAGCTGCATGCCATGGACCATAGCAAATAGATGAGCGAGTGGAGGACTCACAGCAACATGCAACAAATACAGTCTCCCTCCAATAGAGGGAAATCTGAGTCTCTTCTTGTAAACATTCATAATTAGGTGACATTACCTGAATTTTCTAGTTTCCCCGGTGTAATCTTACTTTCTTAAAAAAGATTATGGTTTTGAACAGAAATTAATTTTTCTAATCAGGAATTATGATACATCGCTGCAGTTCCAGAACAGGGTCAGTGCAGGAGCATCCAGGCTCAGGGGCAGCCAAGACTAATGCAAATATGTCAGCACATCTTTTATCATGAAACATCTCATGACCCACCCCCAAATTTTCCAGTGGTGGTACTAGAAACTTATATTGAAAAACTATCATAAAAATGATCGATACATGCAAAAGTGTGATGGAAAACTTTATTTTTATATTTAAAGAAAGTTAGACTCTTTTCCAATTTAAGTATATTTATTAAAAAGTAGAAGGAACAAATCAACATGTCACAAAATTAGCTCCAGAAGAGCTTTAATGGTTTGAAATTACAGTTATATATTTCTGCTACTGCAGCTGTGAAAAATTAAACTGTGTCCCATCCTGCATGCTCTTCCCCTAAGCCTGGGCTCTGTGACTATACACAGGCCACTTCCCACCTCTGCCCCAAACTGCTTCCTGGGAGCACATATTGAAAAAAAGAGTTAGCATAAACTGCCCTCTGGTGGTCAAACTTAATTTATATCAAGCACAACTTGATATAAATTCACTGAATTTGATGTGCAGTTATCCAGAATAGGGAAGGAATAACATTACCATTTGAACATTTTACAAGGTATGTGTTTTTTCATAGCAGGAATTTAATTTACATTTCAAAAACTGTATCCTAGAAAGTTCCCTTTAGTAGGAAAACTTCACGTTTCAAATCTGAATGGACTTTTTTTTAATAGAAACTATATTTAATCAAGGCAATTATATAGAATAAAACGAAAAAAAATCAGAGAAAACATCTATTAAAATATTTTAGAATTATCAAAATAAACTAAAACTAAACAAAAATTTTTAAGTTTTATTAAAAAGATGACACAGAATAAGATTCCCACTGGTGAAAAGCATTTAAATTAGACATTAATTGTAATCATACCAGTTTTTCAAAGTCTCCTCCTTGACCAAGAAGGGCATTATTAGCTTATGATCATGAAGTGATTGATCATAAAAAGCTTTAACTCCAAATTCCATACCAATAAAATCATAATGACCCATTATGAAAGACAGTGTCTACCAAAGAAGTTGTACTAAAAATTTAAAAGACCCGTTAGTGATTTTCTGTTTGAGAATATCTATCTTTTACAGAAGTTTTTCATGTCTTCCATTAAGAAACTGATCCTTTGCTGATGTCTAGTCATTTGTCCCGGGCTCTCATGAAAGAGATATGCCCTGAATCGTCAGCCATTTGCGCTGTTGCTGGAAGTCGGTCTGAAGGTCAAAGTCTATTCCCTCACTGCCTTCTGTATTTCCCCTTCACCCAAGGGGAATCTGTCAACTGCACTGTGGAAGGAGCCGTATATTAAGCAGACTGAGTCAGACTTAAACCGGATATAGACACAGATAATACCGAGCTTTTTGTCTATTAGAGATGCACATTTGAGTTTTATTCAGTGACCTTTTCCAAAAGGGCTCATATCTCTTAACTTCAGTTCAATCTGATTGATTTATCATTAAAAGCAAGATTTTGCCTACATTGCATGTTGGAAAGAACCCTTCAGCTTAACTTTGCATCTGTAGTTACACAGTAGCCACAGTTTTAAAAGGACATATTCACATATGAAGATGACCAGCTGCTATGCAGGTAAAGCAGGAAAGAAAGTCCCATAAAGGATAAACAAACAAACAAAATGTAAAAAAAAAATCACATCTAAGAAAAGCCATATTTGGTTATTAATTTTCCTTTAAAGATTCCCACTGAAACTGTATATCCTAGGTGTTAGTGTGGGATATGCATATAGTCTTTTAAATTTGCAACTATTGCCAACATTCATCTAACTATCCCACCCCACAAAGCATCTTTAGTTGCTTCCCGTGCTTTCGTAGCACGCATTTGCCGCCTATGAAAAGCAGGAGTTATGGTCGGTTATCAGAGTTCTCTTTGCTCAGTTTAAACATCAAGAAATGAAAAAGATTGAACAGAAAGCTCTCAGGCCGACTTTAAAACGCCAAAACATTGCTGGATATGTGCCCAGAGCCGAAGACAGTCCGCCTAGACAAACCCGGAGATGCTAGGGTGCGGCCCTCAGCATCCAGCCCTGCTAGCTTGGCTGTGTCAGGGGGCTGCGCTTGGCTAGGTGTGGTGACCTTGTAATACTCCGCAGGTCTGGGAGTTTGTGTAGGGCCTTCAGGAGGGCAGCGGGAAGCGGTGGATAAGAAGAGAAGAAAAAAAATTTTTTTGAGAGACCGTCATTGTGGCTAGGCACCAGACAGCTGTAAAGTTTCTCCGCTCAACGCTGTCAGCTGCTTTTTGATCTCTCCAGGTCCCGTGTTCCTCTTAAGCTAATCAGAGGAATAACAGGACAATTTATGTGTGACAGGTAAAAGAAATACGGTTTTTATTTTAATTTGAAAATGCACATTTTGTAAATGGAATTTTATACCCCTGATTATTCCTCTAAAGATCAGTCTGAAATAGATCTGTAAAGAATAACCCTGTATTAGAGATGGGGAGAGGAGATCTCCATAATATATAGCCATTGGGGTGTAGTAACAAAAAAAAAACACTTTATTAGCGATTGGGGAAGAGATCTGCCTAATACATAGTCATTACGGTGTAATAAATATGCAAAAATTAATCCAAAGAACTTGAACTTACTGAACTCTACTCCCTGTCCATCAGATACCCTTTCCCTTACAGCAATTCCCATAAGAGAAAAATCAAAATATTATTGCATATAGTGGGTAGTTTGAAAATTGGGGACCCCGGTTGAGAAGCCAAGGTTGTGCCTTTTAAGCAGCTGAAAACCAGGGTGAAAAGTGGATGTATGTTTAAAATAAGTGGACTCCCACTGTTTCTGGAGAAGTAGCCTAGGTCTAGTTAGTCTTGGGGTGGTTGTGATGTCTGTTGTGTCAGACTCCCCAGAAGGTTTAGGTTTAGAATGTTGTTTCTTGAGGTACAGCTATTGCCAACTTTGAAACCAAGAAATTCACAAAATTCTTGTAGTATGTGCATTACCTGTAATTGAACAGTGTCCACCTGGAAAACTAAAGCTATGATAATCAATGATATTACCTCTGACTCCATTTAGTCTCAAATAGCAAAACAGAGGATTAGTCAGAAGAATCATTTGTCTTGATAATTAAAACACAGCAGAGTAAGTTGACAGTAAACACAGTAGTAATTTCGGAAGGAATCAAAGGTGAATTACTATTTTTATAAAATTTGAAAACTGGCTGGAAATCATTTCTGGGTAGTGGATCACATCTTTCTTACAAACATCTACATTGCAAAATTCAATGCTCTTCTCTTGGACAGAAGAATACTTTAAAACTGAAATCTACTTCTCAGTCAACATTGGGCAGCATCTTACATTCATATGCAAATTATAAAATTCCTTATCAGGAGTTGGGGAATAGTTCAATCCATAGAATACTAGCCACACAAATGTGGGGAACCTGAATTTCAATCCCAAGCAGTCAGTTTTGTTTGAACTCACCTGTAATTCCAGCATTGGAGGTACAGAGAGGAGGATACCTAGGGCTTGCTGGCAAGATACAAGACAGTACTCCTCCAGATTTACCGAGAAAGCCTTCCTCCAAAATAATAATATACAGAGAGTGATAGAGAAGGATACCCAACACCAGTTTCAGGACTCCAGATGCACATACACACATGTATACACATAACACATACAAAGTAAACAAAGCGGACACACACACACACATAACTTCCTCGTCAACACAGAATAAAACTGTAAAATAAACTTCCTTATTTGCTAAAATTGTATTGAATTATTTCTAATAGATCAAATCTCACAATTGAAATCATCCTTTACAGATTGAGGTATTTTTCAGACTATTGTTTTTATCCTGTGTCCAGTTTGGTTTTCATGTCTGATTTGTACCATTCTTGTTTTACTTTAGTTTTGAAATTTCATTTCAGTCAGAACCTCACAGCACCAAACAAACAGAAAAGATCTTACAAATTCACCTGAACAAAATATGGTGTGCTAGCTGCTCTTTCCAGACACCAGAGGGCAGAAGAATCACGGAGGTAAAATCTCTGTGACTCTGCAGGTTTATTAACTTAAAGCATCGTGGACTAGGAATTGAGATTTGGCATTGGTTCACAGTGGTACAACATCCTACCTAAACCAAGGAAATTAAACAAGATAAAATGACCCGTGCCTGTAAGTATTTAACTGAGGTCCCTCCCGGGATATAAACTCAGTGTTCAATCATAAAAGTAATATGGATACAGAATATACAAAACCAAAGACTCTAACGAATGTACAAGAAGTAAATTCTGTATTTAGCAAATATTTCATTGAAGTTAGAATATTTCCATATATTAAAATAAAAATATCAAGTGTTGCAAGGCTACCGAGCTTCATTATACTTGTGTAGAGGACAGCGCAGGCCTGGGAGAAACAATTCAAGATTCCAGTTGTAAGTATTTATGAAAATGTCAGTCATAGGAATGTCCAGTTGCAATTTTATAAAAGACCTCAGAATTGGAGGAAGAGCACAGTTTTGTACTTTTAATAAGCACAGATAGGAGAGTACGGCAGAAAATGATATAAAATAAATACAAGTAGTTTTAGATAGGTTATGTTGGCATATACTTGTGGGGAAAATGTTAAGAAAGAGGTAAATATTATATCAATGGACAAGGGAAGGACTGACCATAAAACTCCGCCCAGCCAGTCTGCTGCTTGGGTAATTTGAGATCGGGTATACTATTTAATTATTTTGGACACTAATTTCCTCCAGTGTAATATGAGGGTGAGTTATGATGTCTCTATCACTCATTCTAACTCATACATTCTCAAATTTTACAAGGGTGGTCACTTGATAGTCTGTGAAACCTAATTTCACTGATTTTATGAATGTGGTTATTTGAAGTGATAAAGTTCATTTGGTAAAAGCACTTGTGTAATACATTTTCACATCAACTACATGATATTCCCAACTCAACTTCGGCATAACAATTTAAATTAATTTATTTTCAATAAATAAAATATTTGCAATGTAGAAACAGGATGATCATTAAAAACAAAAAAATAATTTTAAAAATCATTGAAAAATAACTGAACAAATAAGGACAAAAATTTAAAAATGTAGGCATTCTTTAGCCATTTCAAAATTTGGTCATAACTGTTTTGAGGGTACAGCAGCAGAGATCAACATATTTGGCATATTTTGTTTTCTCTTTTATCACTGATGAAAAACACTAACATATGCATCTTCTGGTTTGTGGGAGTCACTAACTGCCATTTCGGGGAAACGACTGTGTGCTTAGAAGTGTCATGTAGTGAGTATTCTTTAAGGCTTCCAAGTATTTATGGCTTTTTCAGGCGGTAGCTGAGAAAACAGTGACAGCAAAACTCACCACAGTCTTATTCACTCATTTTATAACTACAAGGCAATGTTGGTATGGAGTTATTTTGATAACTGTGTTCAGTGAATGAGTATGGTAAGATTTAGTGGCTGCGCCTGTGTGTCAAAATTATTTATTGTATTTAATGTAGTTCCCCAGTTCCAAACTCTTCCACTTATAATGCCCAGATGATGGGTGTGTGTGTGGGGGGGGGGACACAGGCAAAACCAAAACTGTAATGGCTTGAATTAAATCAGTACCTGAAAGTAGTGTAATCATTTCTACTTTTATTGCAATCCAATTCTAAGTAACAAAGATGTGGAACAACTAAGTGTTCCCTGATAGATGAACAGATAATAAGTACCTCTGCGCACGCACACACACCGCTGGAATATGATGAGCTATAAAAAAGTAAAGAAATTCTGCCATATGTAACATGAAAGAGCTTTTGGGGTGTTGCTTGGTAAAGCAATCCATTCACAGATGTCTGGAGTTTACTTATGTGAAATATTGATGGAGTTAAAGTCACAGATACAAAGAACAATATGATGGCTATCAAAGGTAGGTAGAAGATCGAAGAGAGAGTTGGAAACAATGGACACATCATCTCAGCCAAGATGAATGAACTCTACATGCCTGTTGTGCAACCTTTAGCTCTACACTGTGTGGTCATGTATTGCAAATTATCAGGGCCTACAGATGCGAGTCCGTTCCACCCTGACTAAAGGTCAGAGAGTTTGAGCTTATTTTTACTCTTTAAAAGTTGTTGACAATGGTTGCGGCTACAAACAAGAGATCCTGACCCAGGGTGTGGTTAATTAGTATTTTGAGTATAGAGCTGAATCCACCCCACCTTGCTATTCTTGCTCCTTCAAAGAAGTTTGGCTTTGGTAGAAGGTTCCAGGGAGTAGCGGCCTGTAGGATACTTGGTCTATTCCTTATATGAGGTTAACAAAATCTGTGGCCTCCCCTTCCCTTTGGAGTGAAGTACATAATCATGTGGAAAATAAATATGAGTGATTCAGGGTTGAGTATTCACTGAATGTCCCTCCTGGTGCTATTCTGACTTTTATGTCTCTTACATCTCTCTCCCTTTTGCTTAATAATTCTAATCCTCACACTCCTACCCTGGAACGTGCAAATTTCATCCAGGCTGGACTCCAGCAGATGTTGGCCCAACATGCAGTTTACGACAGATGGCCCCCAATGTTTGGCTTATGACAGCAAATTAAATAAGAAGTTATATAAGAAGGCGAGATGGGACTTTTTCAATGACGTGGTTGCCTGAGAGTCACCATAGCTCCTGAAGGGAGGAAATCTCTCACCCATGTAAGTGACACCTGAAAACCCAATGGTCTCCAATCTAGCTGGAGATGCAATAGGTGTATTTTTTGGGGGGTGGTCTCTCAAGGGGCTCTTTCTGGTGTTTTCAAATTTCCCTAGAAAAAGTAACCCTCTTTCCAAACATATAAATAAATAAATAAATAAATAAATAAATAAATAAATAAATAAATAA
>LOEQ01001008.1:221136-248218 GCA_001685075.1 Bramus lutescens | reverse complement strand
AGGGGGAGGAGATTGAAATTTTTAATAATAATAATTAAAAAAGAAAAAATAGAGCATTACATTAAACAAAAAAAGAAAAAGTAACCCTCTTTCCAAACATATAAATGAATAAATAAATAAATAAACAAATAAATAAACAGTAGCGTAATACAAATATAAAATTATCCACAGAAATACCAAATGCCCTCCCAAATAAATTAGTTAATTAAAATAAAAGAATAATGAACACCTAATGATTAAGACAAAATATCCTGGAAAAATCATATTGAGAAATAACAATAATAATATAAATAGCTGCATAATAATACATACAAGTTTATTTACACCACATAACATGAAATTGGGAAGATAAGAAAGCCCAACTATCAATTATTTCCTCCAATAATAAGCATAAAAGGGCAATATAAAGTAGAATTTAAGGGGCTAAAATTTCTCTTGATGATTATTTTAGATGTCTTGGTGGAAATATTTAGCTATCCTTAAGTAGGCAAACATGAGTAGGCACTCATGTCTATGTTCACATGTATATCTGTTCACCTGCATATGAAGCTTAGAGTCAATATTGGTGTCTTCAATTGCTTTATGCCTTATTTTTGAAGATGGTGTCTCTCGCTGATCCTGAAGCTCAGGAATTTGGTTAGATTGGCTGGCCAGAAAGCCCAAGAGGTCTTCCTGTCTTTGCCTCCTCAGCAGTGGGAGGCATTACAGACATGTACTGCAGCATCCATTTTTTTTTTCCCTGAGACAGGGTGGTTCTTGGTAGCCCTGGCTGTCCTGGAACTCACTCTGTAGACCAGACTGGCTTCAAACTCAGAACTCAGAGATCTGATTGTTTCTGCCTTCCAAGTGCTGGGGTTAAAGACATGCATCATCATGGTTGGGCACATACAGATTTTTTATCTGATATTCAGAGATTTATCCACAGTCCCTCTCGCTTCCACAGTTACTGGGAACCATCTCCCAAGCCCATTTCTTTAAGCAAAGCATAAATTATAAAATACATTTTACTTTTCCTCATCTGTCCTTAAATATGGTTTACAGCATTTGAAAATAAATGTAGACTACGATGAGTCCTCCTCCTCCCCTCCACCTCCCAACTTTTACCAGTAGCCTCTTTTTCTAACCTTCTTAGGGGCCGGCCTTAAATTCACAATATTCTTACTACATCCTTCAGGCTATTGTGATTACAGGTATATGTCCCCAAATTTTATTGTACCCCAAGTTGTTTAGAATTTCTTCTACTCTAAGAATTGTATATTATTTAAAAGTTAGCATAATAAAGAAAAAAAACTGATGTGTATCAAGAGGTTGTAATGGAAGAACCAGACACTAAGAAATCCTAGAGGATAGGTAGAGATGAAGAAACAAAACAATTATTCATTTGACATTTACAATTTTTGCATTCTGGATAACTAAATTGACATATCCAAGCTAAATTCAGTAATAACATCACAATACAAACATAAGAACATAGTCCACTGTGTTCCTTAAAGCTTAAAGTTGTCATTCAAAACCTTTTTAACTTTACTTGAATAATAGAAATACTAATACATCACTATAAACAAATACATTATTTCAAAATCAACAGCAAGCACATGTGGCTTTAAGGAATGTCTTAGTTGGTAATAAGAGAATTAGGAGTTGAGTGTGAAATGAAGGAAACATTTCAGTTATTCAGTTGGACACATACCGTTCCCGGTCGGGGATAAGGTATCCTTCCATCATACTGAACCCAGCGATGGTCTGCACTTTCCTTGTGAGCATAGGGGCCATTAAAAACAGCTCTGATGTCAGCCATGCTGTACACACAGACAGCAGAGCCCTTGAAGATGGAGCTGAAAGAAAGGAACGTGACCCAGTCATTCATTCTGTGGGCACAGAACTGCACTCAGGAGCTGTGTGGAGAACAGATGGCACATTCTAGTTGATAAGCATTACCTAAAGATGTGCCTATGTCTTGAAGGAGTTTATAGGCAAGGAATTTTGATTGCCATGTGAGGATGATAATTGTCTTACAGGCAGGTAATGGAAGCGTGCAGAAAGAAGGGTGCCGAAGGACTGCCAAGGGGATCATCACGGAATCTCAGGGACCAGGTGACAACATTGGTTTTCAGCCTTCCTAATGCTGCAACACTTTAATACAATTCCTCATGCTGTGGTGACCCCAAACATAAAATTATTTTCATTGCTACTTCATAACTGTCATTTTGCTATTGTTATTAATAACAATGTAAATATCTGATATGCAGGGGTCATGACGAACATGTTGAGAACCAATGATGCAGAGAAACTGTAGGCTAGAAATGATTAAATATGATGCTCACTCATATATTGTTTAGTTTTGAAAGCATTATAATACTTACAAAGAGATTTAAATGTAAGAAGTCATATTATCTGTATTTAAAACAGTAATCATTTTTTTAATATACCATTGATCTAAGGTTGTCAGACTTGTTGCATGTGTGTTTGCTGACTTAAACATTTTCATGGCCTTTGTCGTTCCACTAAAATACGTGCATATCCAGAGTTTGGATAACGAATTTGTTGTTCACATCATTTTGTTAAAACCATTTTTAAGGCAGAAATAAACTTTCATTGCTTGAACTGGGCTTATGAACTGCAGTTGTCTACTTAATACTTAATGTGGTCATAATCATGTGGTTTCAGTAAACATACTAAGCAGTTAAAATTTTCCCAAGAATTCTAAAACTGTACAAGACAGATATGACAATTGTTAGCACCCTTCAGGGATTTCTTTTTTGCTCTATTCCTGGAAAGTAAAATAAATTTTCTTTGAGGCTTACTCTTAAAACTAAGATGGACCTTTCTGACCGAATGACATCATCCCTGCTTTACATAAACTACTGATTGTTCAGCATTTGGAAGCTCAATCATTAATAGTCTTGGAATGATGTCAACAGGAAACATCAGAAGGTAATGGTAAGCAAGCAGATAGGAGGAAAGTGATATTGTAATAATAATCACATATCTGTCTATTATATTTTAAAGAAATAATGTACCATTATCAAAGGGTAATTATGTCTTTTTGCTAGAAAAAAGATATGACATGCATTCTAAAATTACCTCAGTCTTCAAGGCAACATTAAAAGTGAAACAACAAAGAACACCAGGAACAAAGAGCTGTTTTGTAACTTTACACCCTGGGTGGGCAGAAATTTGATAGGAAAAGAAAATGAAAGAAGTATCTTGGGGCTCTGTCTTCCTGGCACATATCTACATCTATGTGTGGAACACACATCAACTTCAAAGAAGAATTTTGCATGGAAAGGGGCCAAGAAAACTAGAGCTGAGATACTTGAGTCACTGCAGGCAATTGCTCCTCTTGCATTTTTTCATATTCTTTGCACATTAATAGAAAAATGAATTCCCAAACAGCAGCTCTTGTTGTGTCTTCATAATGTGCACATTAAAATATTTTCTTCTTAGGTCTCACAATTGATCAAATATTCTTTGTTTGCTGATATATTTTGAATCCACAAAAATTCAAGCTTATAAGGGGCTTACCATGGAAAGAAAAACCGACAAATTTATTCAAAGAGAGACACCAGAGTCATTTCTTTCATTGTCGATAACAAATCCTCCAAGTACTCCAATACTAATGTCTAAGCACAATGATAAAGAGTTTAAGGAAGATCCATGCAAGACTGAGAAGTATTCTAGGCATACTGTGAAAAGTTCTGTGTCCTTTAAACAGAGTCAAAAGTAAGTCATTGAATGAAATAGGATGAAGACAGAAGAGGCCACACCTTTTTAAAGAGTTTGTAGATGCCCTATAAACTCATGGAAGTCACGTAATCTCAACGATATTGCAAGGCAGCACCATGCAGAAACCAGACAAGAACATAGGCATGAAAATGAGGACAAGTTTCAGCCTTGCTTTATTGATAGGAACTGGCCACTAATCTTAGAGAGCAGTTCAGTGGACTGCTCAGAGCAGCCACGTCTACCTGTTGGAGTAAGAAGATGGTTGTGATATAAAAGGTTCTGTCCTCTGATGGATTGCAGCTCCATCAATTAACTCAGTCCTTCAGTCATATATTTCTCCCTCTACGGTTACACATATGGAAAGCACTAATTATGAATATTACATGTATATGTTTTTTCCTAACCAATTTATACTGTGACTTCATATTAGAGATGTGCTTGTTAATGTGTGTGGTGGCATGAGAGCAAGTGAGTCATTGATGCATCATGTATAGCAAAAAAAAAAAAAAAGCCTGAAAACCATAGGAATGTACTGGGGACCGGGTGAAAGTTATCTGTGGTAATTAGGATAGACCTCCCTTGCTGGGGTGAAAAGAACTAATATAAATATATTTCTACGACAATAAAACCAGGTCAAACAATAAAAATATGTATGCTACACAACTAGGAAGGAAAATTAAAAAGATCGTACAGCTATTGTAATAGTTTGAACAAAAGGTAACAGACTCATTCTTTTTTTTAAAATAATGTTCCAAGTCAGTAGTGTTAATCTTTGAGGTTGGGAGGTGGGACTTGCCGGAGAAAGTAGGTCTCTGGGGAGTAGAGCTTGATGATTATGGCCCCACTCTGCTTCTGGCCCTTGTCTTTCTTTGCTTCATAATATCCTCAAGTGTGAGCAAGCTCCTGGGGCATGTCATAATGAACTACATCTTGCAAGGGTGAGACATTTCTCTTAAAAATTACTTCTTTTGAGTTTTTGGTCACAGTGAAAGCTAGAATAGCTTCTCATGTGGGGCTGGAGATGAAGCATCGTGTGGGTGGGATTAGCAAGCAAATGCCTGTGAAACAAACTAGTTGACAACTATTGGGCTCCTATACATAAAAAATTTCAAGGACAAAAGCATTCTCTCTAGGGCTGGAGAGACGATTGTATTTAGGCTTCCAACACCCAATGCAGGCAGTTTACAACTACCTGTTAATCCAACTACAAAGTATCCTATCTGATGCCATATTCTGGCCTCTATGGGCATCCACATACACTTGCACTTACACACACATGGACACAAACACATGATAATAAAATATATGAATAAGAAAGCTCTTTTTAAGGCTTGAAGTAAGAAAGTACAGAATGGACTGGCATCAGGCTGGCCAGATATGATATGAGAGTTTGACATGGCCACAAAGATCCTCAATATTCATCACAGACAAACAATATACACAAATCAAATAGGTAGTATTTCTCGTGTGTCAGCTTCACCAGGCTAACATATTCAATTATTCAAACAAAAGGCTTCTTACTCTGATGAATGTGTTTAATAGATACAATCAAATTACATGATCAGTTAATTTTAAGGAGATCATCTTTGATAATCTGGGTGAACTTGATTGAATAAATTCACAAACATTATAAAACCCAGCTAAAATATGCTCAGATTCTGTCACTGAAGTAATTTGTGCAATGCTGAGAATTCAACTCCCTGCCTTTTCCCGATAGCCTGACATTTGTTTTTTTGGAATTGCCTAGCAAAATCCCAAGATGCTGGAACCCAATTCCTTAGAATAAATCTCTTAATATGTTAGAAAAAAAAGACTTGTGTTCAACCTACCTGGTTGTGGTAAAGACTCCATATACTATAGGATTTCTTTCATCTCTCGTAGGGAGTAAATAAATGTCTTCTGTTAATGGAAAAATAATTATGTACCATATATTTTTATTTTTCAGTAGTAATATATATATTATATAATAGTTCAAAATGCTAAGCAACACGCAACATAAAGATGAATCACTACAGTAATAAGGACTTAAGGGTAAAAACTTTCTCATGAGCTATGTGACATAACCTCTTAGTAGGATGTGTCAATCAAGTGTAAATGAGATGACTCAGTTGGCAGTCTCCATGACTATTTCCAATTAAAGGTTTGTGATTCCGTATAAAATGGAAACCAGAGGCCAAAGGAATATTTTTCCCAACAGTTTAAAGACATGTTGTGCTGCAACGGGTTGAGCCTCGTCTGTCAGTGTGAAAATACATGCATGAGCAGCCGATAAAGCAGTGAAAGTAAAGCAGATTTTTATTGAGCTCTACATTTTTCTCTGCTCCCCTCCCTGCCTCTCCCCTCTCCTTCAACCCTCTCCCAAGGTCTCCATGCTCCCAATTTACTCAGGAGTAAACTGTTTTGCAAAATTATGTGAGATATGGGTATGTTTATTTCCAATATGTGTAAAGCATATTATTATATACTATTGAGGAAGTAGAGGACTTAACCATTCTGCACGCTCGAAAATAAAATTAGAAGAAAACACTAACGATGTTGACTTTATATGCAAGTAACATCTTTTCAGAACTAGATTTTAGAGGAATAAAAAAGAAGAAATGAAAAGAAATCTGTCGCAGTCTCTGTGTTTTGAGTGGATGACCACGGTCAACAAATCTTCCACACTCCCCAGCAGAGGGCATCCTAGGAACAAGGAATCCATCCAGACTCTTTCCATCTGGAGGAAGTTGCTCCCACCAAGGAAAGAGGGAAGAATGGATAGACTTTCTAGCCTCTTGGTCTACATCTTCTAATTACTATAATTATACTTCCTTTTTTAAATTTGAGGTTCTTTTGAATACAGAGGTACTTCGAATATTGTGCCTCCAGACTGAGAGCAAAACATAAGCTTTGCATGTGTGAATGTCATTTAGTACCAACAACTCCTCCAGGCTGCACTTTATTGTGAATGGATGTATCTCCGTGATGTTGCTAGAATAAACACAGGCTGAATTATTTGATTAAGTCGTAAGACTTTTCTAAGAACAAGGGACATGTGACTTACGGAGTTCGTCAAAATGAGTATCTGCCCCATCGCTTCCAGGAATTGAGCAAATCAGTCTCGCCTTAAGAAAAGTAGTCCATTTGTTTATCAGACTTCTTTGCCCGCCTACATCATTCTAAAAGAAAGGGAAACAAAAAGGTTAAAAAGTTACCAGTAGGAATCTACAACTAACTAAACCTGGTCGGCTTTAGAGGTGGTATTTTAGGAACATTACCTTTTTACAAAGCACGCAATCCCAGTATTTACTTCAACTACTCAATCATGGAAAAGTTAGTTTGTCACTCAACCATAAATGTTTTCTTACGGTTAAATGAAAACAATGCGAGCATTTTTACTCTGCTGAATGAGTGGATGCATGCAGAGTGCAGTAATTAAAGCAGCTTGGGACCAAATGCTGTGTCTGCCAAGTTTTTGTTCATGACCTATAAAATGCTAACACATCTCTAGTTTGTCATTGATAACATATGATTTATGTCTTGAAATTCAGTTATTTTGATGATCAAATGGAAAGTTTTGTGTAATGTGTTTAGTATAGTGCCAGGCAACTTGGGTTCAATAACTGTTAGAATGACTTATATATCATATTGGTACTTAAGAAAAATGTTTTCATATTTTCAAAATAGGCTTAATTATAGAATAAAAATGGTCTTCCTCAAACTAGTGTAGTATTAATTAAACATCAAGGAACCATAAGTATACACATACATGCATATGAAAATAATTTTCAGTATTAACCTACATTTTCATACATTACTTCTCAGAAGCTTTTTATTTAAAATAGTTTTAAACATTGAGCCAAACATAGACATCCACTTCAAATAAACAGAATAACCTGAGTGTACCTTTACACATTAAATTCATAAGAATATAAAAAAATGTTTTCAAATAAGCTAACTTTTTCTTGTACTCATAAAGAATAGAATGCAAATGATTCATGGAATACATACATTAATAATATTATTTCAATAAAATTATTCTTAGATACATTTTTATTACTCTACTTACATTTAACAATGCCATATAAATCTTTTGTCTTTTCTCATCCCAAATTCTAGAAAATTAATGAAAAATTTAACTGACAAGTTTGGTATTTGACTATTGAGTACGTATCTTCTCTAGTTAATGTCTTTAATCTCGACTAAATTGAAGGAGAATGTCTGGAGGGCCAATATCTTTGAACAGCCAAAAGAAGTAATAATTATTCTTTTATTGATTTATTTTAGATTTATAAGATACAACCATATAAATTAAAGGATAATTTTAAACTTTAAAGGCATCAATTTTGAATGAAATACTTCAGGTACTTAGTCAACGAATCATAACATCTAACAGACTTTTGTCTCACTTGTTTTTCTTTTTAAAATATTTAACACTGGATCTCATTTTGTGGCCCTGGATGGCCTGGAACTCACTGTGTAGACCATCGTGGCTTGAGCTAGTGAAAGCCACCTTCTTCTGCCTTCTGAGTGAAGGGATTAAATGTGTGTATCACTGCCCAGCAACTATCTCTTCCTTTAAATTTTAAATCATTCCAAGGCATTATGAAGAATAGACTGGATCTGTAGTGCACATGTGCTTGTGGTTACATATAAAAATATCTAATCAAATGTATATTCACACACACAATAAAAAAAGACAATTATACACACAGGAAGCCCTTAAATTCAGGGGGGACAGAAGAGGAAGGCTTTAGGTGATTTTTGTTGTTGTTTTGTTTGTCATCTATGCAGTTTAGATTTTCTGCATTTGATAATAATAAAATCTGCAATAGCATTTAATTTCTAGATTGTTTAAGCTAGCACTAGAAACTTTTTAGTGCCTTCGCTGATTAGAATATTCCTTTGTTTTGTTTTGTTGTTTTTTGAGACAAGTTTTCTCTGTAGCTTTGATGCCTGTCCCGGAACTAGCTCTTGTAGACCAAGCTTGTCTCGAACTCACAGATACTCGCCTGCCTCTGCCTCACGAGAGCTGGGATTAAAGGCGTGTGTCACCACTGCCCGGCGATTAGAATATTCTTTACAGCACCGCCAGGCGGGTGCTTAATAAATATATGTTTAATCGTTAAGGTATAACTAGCTTTACAAAGAAAACTGGCAAAATTCTTTAGAAAGGTTTGGAGAGCCATGGACGGAGCCTCTGCTGGAGTTTCTGCACATGGAGAAAGCGAAGAGAGGTGTTTGGGATCTGGCAGATTCGATTCTCCATCTTGTTAGTGACAGGCAGCGTCAGGGCACATGTGGAAAGATGAGTTGAAGAAATGACCCGGGGGATGGAAATTAGGGGAAAAGTACAATAGATAGAGCAATGCAAACCATACTGAGAGAACCAAGACAAAGCTCGTTTCAATGAAAACTGGGATCAATTAAACTAGTAAAGGAAAATGTTGGAAAAGTAAATTAGGGGAAGATCAAGAGAGGCTTCCATAGAAGGCCAAAGTGCCTGGATGTTATTAAGTATACAGTGAGGAAGCGCTCAAGGATTGCAATTAGAAAAGAAATGAAAATATCATATTCGTCTTTAAGACTCTATATAAGTATACAAGTATATAAGTGTATAAGTATACACTCAAGTAACAGGCATGTCTATAATTGCTCTTAAACTTCTATTGTGTATATTTACTCTCTGAGTATCATTGCTCAAACAGTATGCTACCTATTTGATGATTCTGATGTCTCTGAAGATCCTAAAGGCAGACTTATCTAAATATGGCTTTTTGAATGATCATATCTCAGAGTATCATTCTTTTCTAATCCTGGTGTATCAAAGACAACAAGTGCCCATATTCAAACATTTTACCTATTCTACATTCAATTCTTATCTATGGTAAAAATGAAAAAATTCTAACCTATTAGCTCCAATTTTGTTGATTAAAAGGGGAACATTTATTGTTTAATCTGATGAATAAAAAAGTGCACATTTTAAAATGGAACAATCTTGCCTTGTCTCTCTATCTAGCAATCCTATCAAGTTTCTTAAGGAGCTCATGATAAAAACAAACATAACAAACAAACAGAAAAAAAAATCAAAGCTTCCTGCTCTCAGGAGTGCAGTGAGCACAGCTTTGGCACAATGCTCTCAGTAACCACTGGAGGACTGGACATTGACCCTCAGAGAAACCTGGAGCACAGCTAGGGATGTCCAGTGCCCTAGACTTTGTATTTCTTCTGCAAGGAAGCATCAATCTGGCTTTGTTTCCCAGCTGTCTGCCCCTGTGTTTGTTTGCAAAATCCCCTCTGAGAACTTTTAGCCC
Organism: Bramus lutescens; assembly: GCA_001685075.1. Taxonomy (NCBI): domain Eukaryota; kingdom Metazoa; phylum Chordata; class Mammalia; order Rodentia; family Cricetidae; genus Bramus; species Bramus lutescens. The sequence goes on along the minus strand of LOEQ01001008.1, from coordinate 238,199 downwards.
AGAAGAGGGCTGAGCAAAGGTAATCACTCTTGTACTAAATTGTCACAAGTTTGCTCTTCTTTGTGAAGCTCTACAGAAGCCAGTGGTCTCACCAACACAAAAGATTTATTATTGAGATGTCAGAATGGGCAGCTCCTGGTCACCAGTTGGGCTTCTGTGTGCCTCCACTCTATCAGGAGTGCTTTGTTGTTATGCCCTCTGTACAGAGATGCACATGAAAGTAACAAAGAGATAAGGGTAAACAAGCCTGAACCCTTGTGCTCCCCACGGTGATGAGTAAGGGCAGTGCCCTTGTGTTGTTGTTTGCTTGTGGTTTGGCAACAGATTATGAATTGTTTTCATCTAGTAGATTAGTCATGATATACCCTAACGGATAGAAATCCTTTTTATCTGTGCAAGCAAATTTAGGTTTATATAAACATTAAACTAACATTCAGAGATGCTCAGGGCCATAACACATGAGCTTTTACTGAGTGTGTCTTGTGACCTAAGGCTCACAATACTGGGTTTATATGCTAAACATAGTTTTATCTGGGTAAAGCATCCAGTTGAAAGATCTCTCGGTACTTTATATTGTCAGTTTCAGCTATGCTTGGAAAAAAAAAAGATATAAGGAAGTATATCAATTGACATTAAATTGTGTTGATAAAAAATGATGAAATCAGGAAGGCAATTGAGTGTATATTGAAACTGTATGTTTAAGGGATAGAGATGTGCTGAGTTAGTAGAATGTTCACATAGTTTGTAAGAAGATTGTGCAATCTTAAAAATTGTGAGTTCAAGAAGTCACGGGTGTGTTATTCAGGCAAAAGGCTAGTTTTCTTCTCTGCCCTTTTCCTTAGTGGTTTGTGTATGTATATTTTTATTTTGTCTTCTAAGATATCTCAACAGTCAGCTGTTAGTAGGTGGGGATAAAGGTTCTTGGCTGTCACGCTACCTGGAACTTACTTGAGATGCTAAGAATCAGAAAAGCCTTCAATGTCTTTGGAAGCAGCAGAGAGTAGGTCTAAATAGATCTGATGTTGGTCAAGGGAAGGGGAGTCATTCTGAAAGGCTCTTTTTCTAAAGACACACATCTCTATAACTGCATTCTCTCAAGTAAATAAATAAGGCTGGGTTTCATGGGGCATGTCACCCATTTCTGTGTGAGAGTTACTGAGGCTTTACCTTTGTTTCTATGACTCACCTGACAGGATTACCGAGTATGATATCATGTAAAGACTAAATGAAACAGTTTTAAATAAAACTACAATTATCTCAGTATTACATGGTGGTAAGAACAGCTTTGTTATTCTCACATGCACTACTCAGAAGAAACCACACTTACCACTTGCTGAAGACTGAGAGTAGAAAACAGGAAGAGAAACATGGTTTCCTCATTTGTTTGGGGGAAGGGCAGAGCTTCTCTATCATACATCACTCAATGTACAAAAGTATCCTCATTAAGGTTCTTCTTTGAGTACATTGATGAGTTTTTCAACATTTATTTAATTTTTTTCTGGGATAGTGGGTCATAGAAGACACAGAATGAACACGAAGTTCAGAGGATAACATGAAGAAGACAGTTCTCTCCTTCCATCACTGGATTCTAAAACTTGGTGGCAAGTACCGTTATCTACTGGACCATTTCATCCACTGAAAAATACTGATATATTTTAATGTACATGGCATATGACAAATGAGGCTTTGGTGACCTTATTCTAGGTTTCCTTTTATTTCTCTAATGTTATGATTGTGGTGTAAATCTTCTTCTAAGTCTAACATCTTGTGTTGGAATTTTCCTTACCATTTTTATTTATTTTCATAGAAACATGTAGATATGTTTTAAGTTTCCAAGAACCAGATTCTGTCCCTAGAAATAACTCAGTGCAGCCTGAGAAAGCAGAGAGAGGAGCCAGCAGGGCAGTGCTTTGCAGGCACCGTTATCTTCTTGAACAGTGACATTCTTTAGATTATTCGATAGCATATCTCAACACAGAATTATTTAAAGCCTGCTAGATGCAACTTTTTATGATACATGTACATCAGATAAAGAATATGTCATACTGAAATAAAGAATCCATTAAGTCAAAATCACAAAGGTATTGATTCCCCAATTCTTCTTGCTATCTTTTTAACAATGGTCTTAGATGGCCTGTGTATTGGCCTCCAAGAGACAACATCAATGGTAGAATAATGTTTTCATTTATTGAAAAAAAATGCTATGAACTTTACATCACATTTCAAAACAAGGAGAGTTTTGCTAATTCCAGGTATAATACAAGAACAAATATTACTGATGACAGCAACTGGAGAGAAGAGAACAGAGAAGATGTTTATTTTTAAATGCTTCAGAAAATTCTCCTCTTTGTCCAAGAATACAGATGAACAGCAGTGAGTAAACACTGAAATTTTAACCAAAGGTAATCCATAACTCTAACTCTTATTGTTCTAATTTCGTGGACTGTATTACTCTTTGGGGGTCTATGGGCTGGAAAAATCTGGATTCCCTCGAAATAAGTCCATTAACACTGAGCAGTGTTTTTGTTGTCTTTGCTTGTTTGTTTGAGACATCATCTTATGTTGCTCAGGCCGGCCTGGAACTCACTATGTGACAGAGAATGACTTTGAACTTCTGCTCCTGCCTCTATCTCCCAAGGTCTGGGGTTACAGGCATGCACCACCATACCTAGTTTTATACCATGTTGGGTATAAAATGTCACAGAGATTTTCAAGGAAAAGTTTTCTTTCTGTTTTAATTTTCTTATTCGTTTCCTAAATAATATTTATAGGCAACTGCTTGAGAGTTGCCATTGCAGAACATCAATAAAAAAGGAGAAAATATTTCTCGAGCTACTTTAGAAACTCAGGAGAGTATTAGATATGCAGAATGTGGATGACACATTATGCTGAAGAACTTCGTTTCCAAGCACGAGCTGGTTAAGTTCGGCACACGTAGGCATGCTCTCAGGTAGTATCAAGGCCTGCTAATTTTTGTTTTGCAAGCTACAGCCAGCATTATAAATCCTTTCCCAGGAATTTCTCTGACAGGAAAAGCAGATGGAAGTGCCACAGAAGCACATCTGTAATGTGGGCACTAAATCTCTCACTTAGGTTGCAAGTGACTCACCAAAAGTAAGCATGAAAACCACAGCCCAGTGGAGATCAATAAATACAGAGAGTGTCATCAGCCTTAAAAACAAATCTTCAAAGGCAGCGATTCTCCATATAGGGCCATATAACAAAATAGAACGCGAGTGGAATTGAAGCAAACAGCTATTAATGAGACCCCTAGGCAAGTTATGTGAAAGGGCCATCAAATTGAATTCCTGGCGTGGACACAAGGAAATGCTCAAAACAAAAAGAGAACTGGTGTAGCCCGCAGCTGGAACCTAGAGTGGGATAAATAAGTCAGCCTGCCACAATGCTTCCAAACCTGAAGGGAATCCACGCGTCATCAAAATAGCCTTGAGGTGCAAAGCTGCCTGCTAGCCTCGCTAAGGGACTGGCATTTCTACATATTAATAAGAGCATTAATAAGGGCACGCACACACGCACACACACACACACACACACACACACGGGTGGGGGGAGAGTGTGTATATAGGTATGATGGTTTCTGAAAGTACTGAACTGCAAAGTAAACAGACAGAAGTCTCTCCGTCATTTACCTCATCAGCTGATCCTGATCGCCCAGTCAGTGTGTAATTTCTCACCATGGAGACAGAAATAATCTACTATGAATGACAGAAATTCACCGGGGTGTGAGATGGCCCACATAGTACTTCAAAATATTGACAGTTCAACAAGATTGAACAATTAAATAGAACTCAACAAGGATTTTATAAATCATTTAAGTCTCAGCACCCTGTTTTAAATTTGAAAGGCTTGCTAATTAGTTGGGCTAGAAAGTCATGATGTTACAAAAAGATAATTCTTTAGGGGATATGCCCTTGATGATGGAAATCATTTTCAATTTTAAAGAAAGTCTTAATATACCGGTATTCTTCTGAGCTATTATTGATTAATAGTGTCATGTGAAATTAACATACCAGTTAATTGATACCTCTCCTTTCCACATATCTTAGCCAAAATTCATAGTTTTTATTAATAAATATTTATCAAATATGGTTTCAAGGTACTTGGATTGTGTTCAGAAATACTACACATTTATAAATGTAAGCATTTTTAAAAATAAGAACAAAGCAGAGAGCTGGAAAGATGACTCAGTGGTTAAAAGCATTTGCTGCTCTCCCAGGAGACCAGAATTTGATCCCAGCACCCATCTCACGTGACCCACAACACCCTGTAATCCAGCGCCAGGGGATTCCATGGCCTTCTGGCCTCTGTGTGTTACTGCAGATATGTAGCATACACTCACACAGAAACACATTTACACATAAATAAAAATAAAATAAATCTTTTTTAATGAGAACAAAATAACAGTAGTCTCTGCATTTACAATTAACAAAATACCAGCTGGAACTTATGTCACACATCTGAATCCCAGCACTCAGAAAGTAGAGATAAGGGGATTGAGAGATTTTAAGGTCAGTGTGGACTGCACAGCGAGTTTCAGGACAGCCTGGAAATACTGTCTTCAATTCAACAAAACAAATGGAAACATAATACAATTTCATTGCTTGCCAAAATAATTTGGTAGTTAACCCACAGGATACCACTGCTACCTTCTTCAGCTCATAAGAGATAATAAGTTGAATAGGTTCTGAAACTATGTGTGTGTATATATATATATGTGTGTGTGTGTGTATATGTGTGTGTATATATATATATAACTTATACATACATACTATTTATCATATACATAATGTGATATGTATATATCATATTATATTTATCATGTACATAATGTGAGTGTGTATTTTCAAGTACTATGGGCAGATTTTACATTCATTACATATTAGACTGTTATGTGCTTGCTCATACCCAGAAATCCATGTAAATCCAATGCTCTCATTTAAGCTTTACATTTTTTGATATAGTAGTCATAGAGATATGGGTGTTTGCGTTGTGTAGGTTGAAAATGGAGAAAGAGAGAAGGAGGTATATACTGAGTTTAATGTTTCTATCCCCTAGGCAGAGGTCATCAGTTATATGTTGACTGTCAAATTCTGAAGTTTTGGGGACTGTACTATCATTGAAAACTGCTTTGATTTCCTTGTTCTTTCTTTTCTCTTCTCCTTCCATCATATCTACATACTCTCTTCCCTCTCTATTTTATTTTATTTGCCTGTATCAGTGACCGAAGGATGCAGATTATGGATGCGTGGTGCCCCCACAGCAACTGAGTTTTTATCAGAACATCATTCCAGTGACTTGTGATAGCTCACCTACCCATCCTACCATAACACAGAACAAATTATTCTCAAATTGCTTCTGTGGATTCTGTCTGTGTTTCATCTTGCTACAAATGTTTCTGAACAGTTTTAGTTACTTCCATGACTCAAAAGCCAACACATACTGCAGATTTCACATTCAAGAGCTGAGATGCCACAGAGCCTCAGGCTCACACTTTTAAGCAGGTTAATATGCTAACACATTCCAGAGCCACATCAGCTGCAGAATGTCCCAATATAACTTCTATGCTGTTTCCTCTCTCATCAGGGAATGCACCGGTTCTGAATTGTCAAGAGACCTGCCTTGTCTTCTAAAACCCAGTTACCAAGAATATAGGAGTGCTTATCTGTATGACAAGTGTCATCTCGGATGGTATTTCCTATGAGGTAGTTATCACGTGATGATATGAACACCATTTTGGGAATGGGAACAAGGATGTATGTGAATTCAGTTCTTCATCTTCAAAGCCATATTTCAACATGTGACCACACATTGCATTAATACTGCAGGTAAGAACATGACCTTAGTCATGGATTGTACTCTTCTGTACTGATCTACCAATGAGATATCTATTTGCTCTTTAGATATGTACAAATGGACTCTCTTTGAAATAGCTGCTAAATAATCTGTCATGTCTTTATTCAAACTATGTTGGATAAAACAGACTTCCTACTCACAAGTATTTCTCAATCCAGATGCATTCTTCCAATGTAGGCTAAATATATTCATCTTGCCCCTCTGCACCTCAAATATTGAATAACTCACTATTGCCTAGAATCATGTTCTCACTTGCTAACATGGAAACAAGACTTCTTATCAGCTAGTTTACAAAAAAAGACATTGGTCCCCTGACACATGCTTTGAATTTTTAATACAAGATTTCAGCATCCTTTGAGCAAGATCTGCCCTGACAAATGCCGCATGGAATGTTTGTCCTCTCTTCCTCCATGCAGTGTATGTAGTCCTGTTCACACTAGAGAATTCATTTCAAACCTTCCCTTCATGTGATGCTTTCAAACGTCACTGATAGCTTAGAGTTCTCATATGTCCTAGTTTTATCATCACACTTTATGAGTGTGTTTTATATCCTTTACCTCAGTGTAATTTAGATTATTTTTTTAAAAATAGAATAACAGCTTAGTATCAGCAGTGGTGTATGTATTCTAGGGAAGTCATATTTTGATGCTATTGGTGAAATATTCAAATATGAGGCATGAATGGATTATAATATTGAACATATCAGCCCTTCCCTTGGACAATCTTTTATCTCTGTGGGTGTTCAAAGAGAGAGAGAGAGAGAGAGAGAGAGAAGAGTAAGAGAGTAATAAAAGGGTAGTCTATTACCAAAACCTCTTACCAATAATTTTATGACAAATAAGTCAAGTAAACAGATTTTCCAGGTAAATATAACACCAATTTTTAAAGTTGAATATTAAAAGGGGCAGAATTTTTTAAAACTGTCAACAGTTCCTTTCTATGTCAAAGTATTGGTTAAATATGAAAGCAAACAATAGCAGCAAAAAGAAAACCTTTGTGTGTCCAGATACAGACTGTGGGAAAATATGAGCTGGACTGGCAGGATTAAGAACTCCCATTATAACATAATGAAACCTGGGAAAGTAGAGGGGCTTCCACAGCCTGCTAGATCTTCCTTCTAGCCTATACAATTATCACACTCAATTTTGTTTCACAAAAAAGATATGGTGTTTTGTTATTGCTTGACCAAAAAGTAGAGAAATAATATCAAGACATTTTTGAAGTAAGGGAAATGAAACAAAAAGAATAAATTGAAAACCCTGCCATAATTCTTTTATGTAAAAGTAATATAAAAAATAATGGTGAATAAAATTTGGATGTGCGGTAATTAAATTGCAAACAAAGAATTTTGAACCATATTTCATGGACATTTTAGTGAGCAATTTTAAGATGTCACACAGTTAAAAGAACTATCAAGAGACTCATCTCTTTTCACACTGTTTCTCATCTATCACATATTTATTTGATCTCATGAGTTGATAGAACACAATCTTTCTATGTATTCTCAGAGGCTTTTTGAGTTGGGTAAACTCCTTTCTTGTTTTTCTTCTGCCTTTTCATTTTTTGCAGGGATTTTCTCACAGCTTACAAAGAACATTCCATGGGTAATGGTTGAAATTCTAACTACAGTTTCTACATAGATATTTATAATTATGACAAAGGTTGAGGTATTTGTCTAGCTCTATGATTTATTTATACCAGAATAAAATCTTTACTTTGTTAAAAATAAATTTCAGTCAAACGGATTATGTCGTTTAAGAACTAAGCATTGAACTTCCCCACAAACAGTGCACTTGTCATATACTCTTTTCAAAAGGACTCATGAAATGCATTTACTGTTTGTAATCCCCCATTGGCACATTTAACATACCTCTCTTATACAAAGTGTCAGTCTACTGCGTGGCTTTCAGGGTCATTATAGCATTGTTATACGGCATGCTTCAGTACACTGACATACTAAGAGCACTCCGGCATGGCCATTCATTCCTAGCAGGAGGCTTTAAAAGACTCCTACAGATTTTTGGACTCTGAGACAATGAGGATGCCTTTTAAACAATCTGTCCCCTGTGGGGTAAGAAGGATCAGTGGGAGGAACAGCATTATTGGCTAGGATAGTACATAAAGAATGGTCTGGGCTCAAAAGTCGGCTTCATTCAAAAGGCATGTTGTCATTAGCAATTTCAAGTGTGGTGATGGTTTGTATTCCTGCCCCTAGAGAGGTTCAGAAGCCTGAGGGTACAGAATGAAACAAAAAGTGACAAGAAAATGAAAAGAAGTTTGTTTAAGACCAAAGAAAGATCGCTGAAGAAGGTATTTATTAACTTAACAGCTCTTGTTCAAAACTGATTTATGTCTCTTCAGGAAAGTTCTTCCAGCAGAGGCAAATCCAGGAAGAATGCATACATTCAGACATGGAGAGTTTGGCTCCAGTACTTTCTCTATTCTGTAATGTCCATAGCCAATCAACTAAAAGCCTTGAAGGAACAAAATGTAACTGTCTAAAGCTGTTTATTGGTCAGTATAATTTACATAAAATGGCAATATCCAGAATTAACTGGAGTTTTTTTAAATAAATATTTTATGCTTTTAGTTATCTTTTCTTCTTCATTTTTCTCTCAGAACTTAATCTAGATTGATGGCATAGGAAGTATTTAACATAATAAAATAGAATTGTATTTCAAACTCAATTGGCCCAAACAAAAGACGTGGTCTGTTATGTGTGTAGTGTATATTTGTAAAAATATAGACATGATTTTGTTAGTGTGTAAGTTACTCTAGTGATTCTTCAATTTTAAGATGAGACGGTCTAATGTAACATGGAAACATTTTCCCTCTGGGGATCATGACATAAGTGGTCTTATTGGTAAGAGCTTTGAATGGTACCAAACATCAGCAGAGAACCAACAATATGCAAGACCAGGGAGGCAGATAATAACCAAAAATAAGATTGAAAAATAACTTGTTTTTGCTCTTCAAAGTTGTACCTCAAAAATCACACATGTATAGGAGTGTGGACTGCACAGAAGTGTGAAATCATCTTCAGCTTTATCAATAATGGATGATCTCCTTTCCTTCAATACTAAAGATGCATTACCTCATGCACATAGACATGGTTCTCAAGAAAAATAAATGGATCTTGCCTTACAAACTCTCCCAACTCTTGAAAGAATGCTTCTGTCAGATGTACTGCCTTCTTGGGATGATTCCCGAAAGAAGAAATATATTTTATCATCATCTGGATTATAGGTGTCTGGAATGGGAAATGTTCCAATAAACTTTGCTCCTGTTTTGGAAAATAAAGAGAGTTGAAAGTTAAAACAAGATAATCCAGCCAGAATCATCTCTGGGACCACTATATATGAAAAAAAAAATTAGCGGAACTCTCAAAAAGCGACCTGAGAGTAGCATTCAAGAAACGAGGTGTGCAGATTAACACGGTCAGTGTGGGTGCGTGTGGTAGCACCAAGACTGGCTGAATACGTCTGCAAGCAATTCCAGGAGTAGCTGAGAAAGTGTCTGGGGGATCCAACTATCAGCTATTTCTACGAAATCAATCTCTAGCCGTATAATCACTGGGATATATATTCTGAGAAATGCTTCATTCAATGATTTCATCATTACTATGCAAACACCATAGAAGTTAATTACAAGAATATAACAGATCATGATGTCAGTAGGCAATACACTCTTAAGAGACCGTATTGTACATAGAGTATACATGGTCCATTGTTGACCAAATGAAGCGCAGATGAGTTACCTTCAAAGTCTTTTTCCATCTAGCAATCTGTGATTTTATGTCCTCTTTAATCATGAGACTACTTCTTTATAGTAGCCATATGATTTCAGTGAACTTAGGGAAACCTGAAATGCCATAGATCGTGAAAACTATGGTATTCTTTATTACACTGTGCGAAATTCACCGGAGGTAGGATGAAAATAACCAATACTGCTTAGGTCCTTTCCTTTGCTCTGGAGATCCTCTTTCTCGGGTATATCTTAAAGGTGATCTCAGGGAATTTTGTAGACATGATCTTACTTAATAGTCCCAGAGACTAGTTATGTGTCAGTATTTTTTACATATAATATAGGGCTTTTAATGTTGTTTGTCTAGTAGTATTAAATAGTATCTACTAGTAGGTTAGTATATACAAAAGCACTGAGCAACAGCCAGTACCTGATGTTCAATCAACGTGAGTTGGAGTTAGTCCAAGCAATGCTACCTTGTATTAGCAGGTACTCTGGAGCCAAAGGCTGGAACATCACAAGTACAAGGCATCCATAGTGATTTCTGGGCCTACCTTTGCTATTTAGTGAGAATCTGTCTCCAAAACAGAAAACACAAAAAGGACTGGAGACACCTCAGCAGTAATGCAGGGTTTAAGCATGCATTAAGTTTGGGTCCCATCACCAGGAGAGACCTCATCAATAGAGCAGTTTTTAAACAAAACGGCAAAGCAAGGAAAAGGCCAATGTGATTTATTAAGGTGACAATAGTGAGGATGGTGACTGCCCTATTATGAGCCCCTGTGGCTGGGAAACATGAACGCACCATGTACTTGTAGAAATGACATAAAGTTATTCAAAGTTAACAAAGCCTGCCTGTCCTGACCCAGAAAGCCATCCCTCATATATGGCCAGTGACAAAGTATTGCAGCACAAAGTGAAAAAAAGAATCCCTTTGTACTACTTCCAAGTCAGATAAAGTTTCCCAATGACTTGCTTAGATAAAGAATCGGTCAGTTCATGATGTTGTTCGGTGTAACTATAATGTTTTTAATAAAAGCAAAGAAAATGAATACGGCTTTTGAGCAGAGGAAGCAGTTGAGTTCAACAGAATATGTGAGGCACCTGCAGCAATCAAGGCATTAAGCATTCAGACTACAGCAGAAAGGGGATAGAACATCACACTGTTCTGGATTCTTTCTGACCATGCATCTCGGGAGTTCTGAAAAAATCATCCTCCAGAAAACAGATGGCTAGTGATCAAAGATACCATAAAGTAGGCTTCACGGCAGCCTTCTGCAAACGGCTTGGTTGCACACGCCTATAATCCCAGCACTTTGTACAAAGAGGTGGGTCAGGATTTAATGACCAATATTAGCTCAGGACAAAACACACAGGAACACACTCAGGTGCCCACACTCATGTGTACATCACTGTGTGCGTATCACGCAATGAGTAGTTTTCAGCCCAGCCTTTCCTAATCATCCATTAGTCTCCTATTTCATCTCTTTTTAGGCAAAAAGAGAAATGCCTGTACAAACATCTCCTTATTCCTTATTATTTCCCAATGGATTCTTAAATTGCTCAAAGTCCACCTTTGGTGAAGACCCAGAAAAATACCTAAAAGCTATTTTTGGGAAAACACACAAGACTTAGAAATTTTACTCTTCAAATTATCTTAAATTGGTAAGGCTTCATCATCTTTATTTGTACTCAGGATTTGGAACTCCTCACTACCAGACACACATTCTAGTTGTTGATGAATCACAATTGATTTTAAAACCCGAGGAAAGTAAAAACAGTCCTGTTTACTAGAAAATGAACTCTTCTGACCTGTTATTTAAATAAACATATATTTAATTTATATAATATATATGTATGTATGTATATTTTAAAGATACATCACAGCTAGGTATCATTCAGGGCAACTACAATTCCAACACACAGAAGATGGAGGTCAAAATTATTTTTGCCTTAATTGCAAGTTTAAGGTCAATTTAATTACAGAAAACCTGTTTAAAACAAGCACTCAAACAAATACTGGAAATCATCATAGTGTTTTCCTCTCTCTGTGGGATTATATGTATGAAAATAAATAATTACTTGTAATCCCAAGGACTTCTAGGATAAAATGATGATTAATCAATAAGAACTGACTTCAGTTTTCATTTGGAGTAGGTTAATGTTTGCATATCTAATGGCATGTCTAAGAGAACCAGTTCTGATGTTCCAGTAGCTTTAAAAGAAGTATCAACAGAAGGATCTCTGTGGGATCGATACCAGCCTGGTCTACAGACTGAGTTCCAGGACAACCAGATTGTTATGCAGAGAAACTATACATCAAAAATAAGAAAATAACAATAAAAAAGAGCACCAATGCAGAAAACGATAGCATTCTTATAGACATAGAGCTGGGGATTGCTAACACTCTAAAGAATGCTTTAATAGTCTCTAATACAATGCTGCCAAACTAGATGAAAATCTCCATTTATAGTTTAGAGATGTGGACATTAAAAGAAAACAAGCCCTTGTGAGATGCTTTTACTGCGTTCATAAGTCATTAAAATGGGTATGACTACTCTGTAGATGAAGAAAGAGAATAATAGCTCCACTGATTGTTAGCCCATGGCTAATGATGAAGATGTATGACTAGATGACAGAGACCAAGGACTGACTAAGTAAATATTTAGTTCTTAGAGTGAGTTCAAAGGGGGGCTAAGACAAATGATTTAGAAATCCTCGGAATATTATTGGCCCTCTTCATTTAGATAAGTGCAGGATCTTAAGCAAGAAATTAGTGGGAACATCGTAGACCACAGCACTGAAAAGCAAAACAGGAAAAGTTACACATGCATCGTGATGACTCCTGAAATGATATTATTTTTCGGATCTATGTAACTGACATGTTTATTTCTTACTTTTAATTACATTCTATTTCATTCTATTCTAATTTATTATGTGCATGAGTGTTTTGCTAGCCTATAGCTGTGAACCATTTGCATGCATGCTGCACACAGAGGCCAGAAGATGCCTTGGGTGCCCTGGAAATGAAGTTACCTTTGATTGTGAGCTACTTAATATGTTACTGCTAGGATTTGAATGCAGATTCTGTGAAAGAGCAGTCAATGATCTTTATTGCTGTGTCATCTCTCTAATTCATTCACATAAATTTACAATGAAAAATTTTAATCATGAGATATTACTTCACATTCTTTCCAGGTGTGGTGCTATACACTTTTAATCCCAGTAGTCATATATGGGCGATGTGGAGGTAGGAAGAGACAGGAGGATCCTCTATAAGTTTGGAGCCAACCTGGCCTACGTAAAGAATTTCAGGACAGCCAGGGCTGCATAGTGAGACTCTGTGTCAAAACAAAACAAAACAAGAACAAACTAAACAAACAAACAAAACATCTCAGAAAATTTACAATCCTTTCTGTAGAAAGGTGATGAAGACTCTACAATTTCAAACAGAAAAACACCAAATGATAGGAAACTGAAAACAAAAGGAGGAAATGTTTATCAAATATCCTTCAAGCTAGGCACACTTACTCAAACCTGTAACCCCAGCACTTTGAATGATGGTGCAGGAGCCAGCAAAGAGTTCAAGGCAATCTTAGCTCACCTAGTAAGTCCTTCGCCAGTCTCAGCTATAGAGTGAACTCTCTAGTGAAAAATAAATGAATTACTTAATTCTAAAAAGTTTTTGAAGAGGGGCCTATGGGAATGCAAGAGAATGGTTTCCTGAGCTGATCTGAGCCAGTTGATGGTCACTTTGTTTACAGAAACCCACTGTTTGTAAAGAAGAGTAGTGAGCAGAAGTTCTGAAGGAAGTAAAGACATCTGGGGCATGTTGAGTTGGGCTGCAGGCATGCACAGGACAACCTTTATGAAAATGAAAATCAGCATGTAGCTTCTGCCAAAGAGCACCCCAGAGATGACCAACAGGTAGAGTGTGACAGCAGCCCACACTTCAGGAATGTATATGACGCCAATGGAGGAGATTAGGATAGCATTGCAAGTACTGATGCTCTAACTGTGAGATAACATATAACATGCAACATGCATGACTCTGTGTTAGTCAGTCATCACTGATTTTTACTTAGTTTTTAAATGTGGTTCTTTTATATGTCTTGGAAGAAGATTGTGTTTGAGGGAAATGGTGGGAAAGTCTAAGCCAAATGTTTATTATATGAAGAAATCTAATTATGTAAAAGAAGTTTGAGTATCAAGTAGTACTCTGTTCTGTGATTTAAGCAATAAACATCCTTACAAGCTAAAAATAAATACAAGTTTTGAGAATAGGGCCTTTCTTTCCTGTAGATTACACTGAGGTTCTGTCTTAGAGCACTGTTGTTAGCATTTTATGATAGAAATTCTTTCCTGATTTGCTGCCAAATTTGGGTTAAAAATAGCTATCATTTAATTAGTGCATGGCTGTTGAATTCAACAATTTGAAATCATAGCAATAGACACCTGGGCTTTATTATAGCACAGCCCCTCCCTCTGGCATTTAAAACATATGGCCGCATAGGGACAGTTTGAAACTATGCACTTTCACAACTGAACTCCTAGCATGTCACCCCAAGATATTGCCAATTGAAGATGAGAAAAAGTCAGCCTGCAGAACACAACATTTTTCTTTCTCCCACAGGCCTCTTTTGCACAGGGTGATCACACCTACCCCTGGACTTACTACTTAGTTGACAGTAATTTTTACAACTGCCTTTTGTTTCTTCTTGTGTCTTCTTCCAGTTGTTTTAACTTCTCCTTCCATGTGGGAGAATTTACAGAAACAGAGTCTCAACAGAAACTTTAATTCAACCCCCTCCTAATATGGTAAAAATGAAAATTCAAAACAAAAGTTCCCAGCTCCTCCAGAAAGAAAACAAAAACACATGCATCCAAGGTTCATTAGCTGTTTCCATCTTGCAAGTGGTGACATTCTTTCATGCCACGCGGATATTCTAACTAAAGCTCAACCCTGTTTGAGCAATCATCCTGTCTTGCCCCTGACTGAGTTCATGTCTTGGTAATTAAAGTTTATGGTGTATTTAAAGGTTGTGTTGACGGGGAATGTGTCAGTTTGGACTTTACCTAGAACAGCCTAAAGGCTTTCGGTTTTGTTACTCTGTTTTCTGATAGCTCATGTAAGAGAGAGCTTCAGATCACAATGAAGAACTCAACTCTGAGGAGTCATGCCTTTTGAGTCACAAAAGAGGGCTTGGTCCTCAGTGAGTAGCGGTCTACATGAGTCTTAACAGGCAAAGTGAGGGATTAGCTGTTCTCATTCTGGCTGCTGCCAAGTGGGGCACAGGACACAACATGGTATGCATTTAAGGACGTCAAACTCCCAAAGCTGTCTAGCAGCTAAAATCTACTGAAGAAAATCCAGGATAATTATGCTAGGAACAATTGTTCAGTACATATACATATCTTCACAACTAAATTCACAGTGAATATTACAATTCCTCTTTATATTTTACTTACTCTAAATGTTGTACCAGGTTTAAAAGAATTTAAGTTATCATGTGCCTGTAAAAGTGTGGGAATTTGAACTGAAAATGGAAATAAGCACAGAAAGCAAACCTTGATATATAATCTTTAATGTAGCTCACAAGAAGTAAATGATACGCTAATGATATGTACGGAAGTGGAAGCCGCATTTAGCACGGAGCTGACTACTTGACAATAGATTGTTCATAGCTTCCTTCAACCCAACAATACTCTTGTGAACTTCAACAGCAGGTTTCATATTCATATACAATGCAAATAATAAAGAAAATTTACAAATACATTGCAGTATGTAATTGTAGGATATTGTATTGTACGAATATAAATAAGCAACGATAATTTAAACCAGACATTTCAAAGACATCTGTGCCCTGATGGAAATTTTTTATGTTTGGAGTCCTCAAAAATATTTTGTTCTCCAGCTGATATGGACATTGAACTGAGGATCTATGGTTGAAAACTAAGGAAACAAATTTATTAGTGGTGGGGATTGAGCCTAGACTCCTCTGTATGGAGGATCTCCTGCTACTGAGGTACATGCCCTGCTCTGGCTGATTTTTATTAATGCTACTTTAAATTGAAATCTCTACTGGTGGCCAGTGTTTATCATAATGGGTGTCTGAATCTTATATAGGGCAGCCCATGTCTCTAACTTTTCTGTGCCAGATCTAAAGTTAAATCAGAAATGGTTTTCATTCCCACAGCTACTACAAAAAGTCAATGTCCTAATTTAGAACAAGCTAATAGACCTGTACACAACCCTCTGCCCACTGCATCTCAATTTGTAAAGTATAATGCTAAAAAAATAGTTTCTAAGTTAATATTCATTCCATCAATTAGCACAGTTCATCTGTGTTCTGGTCTTTATACTCATAACTCAGCCAGAAAACCCCACTAACTTTGGTCTTTGGGCCATGTTCTCAATGTACATACAAAATGGCCATTTTTCATGACAGAGGATAGAAATGTTTCTTGAAAGCCAATATTTTGTCTTGACCCATCAGTTCTCTCCTCATTATTAGGAATGTTCCATGGTTTCTGCAATTTCTTCCTTTGCTCTGACCTGACTTCCATGGACCAAGGGGTCCTGACTGGATCTCTGGAAGCAGTGGACTGACTTCATTCCACTTTTCTTCCCTCAGCAAATGTTTGACCTGCTGTTCAGTTCAGCCCACACTCTGGTGGTCTCTCCCACTGCTGATCTAAACACATGCTCCCTGTCAGTTTTAACCTTAGCTGCCAGACCCACATCCTCAATTTGCTTTAGCCCCACATGCAACTGCAATATGAAGACACTATAAAAACATGGGCTCCTGCTTGTGCATCCAAGCCTTTGTCATACACTCTGGAAACAGTTTATCATTCAGAGCTGGACAGATATATCCTAGTTTCAATCTTACTTGAACTTTCTATCTATGTATCCAAGTATTTGACTTCTAATATCTCCCTGAAAGTAACAAGCAAATAATAATTTTCTCAAGACCATGCCATTAAACAGAATTACACTGCTTAAAGAACATGTCTAACATGTATGGCATATAAAAAAAAAAGGATAGGGAGAGATGAAAGTGAGGCACAATAGTAAACCATCAAATAGAGCAATAAAATCTCTAAGAGGCAATGAAGCTTATTGGAGGATTGTAGCCATGGAAAGATCAAGGTTAATAGCAGGTTTGAAGGAAGTAGAGTTGCTTACTGACAGATTAGATAAAGGAACTGAAGGGGAGAAAAGGATCACAGATAAGCACAAGGCAAATAGGTGGAGGAAGTTAAGAAAACCGAGACAGATAACATCAGGAAGCTGGCACTGAGGGGCAGTTGAAATGGAAAATCAATGTATTAAAATACTACTTGCAGATTTTTAGATAAATTAAAGTGAAAGGTCATTGAAGAACCAAAACCCAGAGCAAGTATGATGGTTAATCTGGATTGATATCTTGGTGGGATAAAAA
>LOEQ01001008.1:200844-212551 GCA_001685075.1 Bramus lutescens | reverse complement strand
TTCCTTCCTTCCTTCCTTCCTTCCTTCCTTCCTTCCTTTCCTTTCCTTTCCTTTCTTTCCCTCTTTCTCTTTTTCTTTCTTTGTGTCTTCTCTCTCTCTCTCTCTCTCTCTGTCTCTCTCTCTCTCTGTCTCTCTCTCCTTGTTTCTTTCCTGTTTTTAAAATTGAAGCAAGTTCATTGACCTTGAACTGCATATGGAGTCCTGACTATTTTTGAAGCCCTCTGACCCTCCTACCTTTATCTCCCCGACTACTAGAATTATAGGTGTACACCACCATGCTAGGCAAACAAACACAGTTAGTTAATAGATAGTCATCAAAACATTCTAAATGTTATAGATAATCAATATAATTTTATGTACTATATATTATAAATATACTTATAGTAAAACATGTTGCTTCATAAATTGCGTGTATAAGCATATAATGTATTATTTTTTTTATATATAGCATTTTAAAAAAAGAAAGGCCAGGCCATGACATTATACTACAAGGAACCTCCAAAGATGCCTCTGTTTATTTCTGTTGACAGTCTTCTTCTGGGCATGAAGCTTACCCTTAAGAATAGTTTGTTTTCTCAGTGAAACTCCCTTGGAGTAAACAAAATTTTCATTTGCAAGTGGCTATCAATTGGAGATACCTGAGCTATGGATGCAGTCACGTGTCCATTTCTCCTTTCAGCTCTAGGAGCTTAACTGGTGCAAATCTGTGCAGGTCTTGGCTACCTCAGTCTCTGTGAGATCGTATGTGCGGGATGATGTTGTCAATAACTTTTATTTGATACTTAAAATAACTCTATAATCACTTGCCCTTCTGATTTTCACATGCTACTGAATCAACAAAATCTTAACTATTTCTACCACGTGCACAAAGTTATGGAGCTGGTAAACAGAGAAACTTGAGTCTTGAAACTACTCTTTGAAGCTGTTGACAGCTGCCTTGACCTCCCGTCTGAGGTAAGCTACTGCAAGCAACATGGTTAAATACAGTATGTGCAATTACTAACTCAGCACTTTCCCCAGAAGCTTGTTACAGTTCTTATAGCACAAAATAGTGTCACCTTCCCAACCCCCAGCCCCAGGGTTCATCTTAACTTTCCCATTCTTCCTTTCGTTGTGCCAGACACTGACTGGCTGGCCCCAGTGGGGGTTTTCCTCTAGCCCTTTGCATACACTCTTCCCTCTTCTCTTTTCTCTCCAAGTAAGCTGGTCTACTTGAAACAGAAAGGGTCTGTAAACTTCTAGAAATAAAATGTCTTGAAACGCATGATACATAACTGTAGTGATCCATAATGAAGCAGGTTACCTGTTCTGCAGATCAGCTCAAAGTGCTGGGGCTCTACCCCTCTACTATCGCCATGCTCTTATTCTGAAAACTCATAAATTGGACTGCCTGGGCCTTCTTAACAAGTCCCTAGCTAAGTAATTAGCTAGATCTAAATTCCTTTGAAGGGAGATTGACTTTAAGAGTTACAGAGCACTCTTTGCTTCCCTGGCAGGTTGTGAGTCTGGCCTTTAGCCTCAGGCTTAAATCCACACACAAGCTGTGGGCTGCTCATATAATTATACCCTTTGCTACTGTTATCTACTGCCCTTCATCAGAGCCAGGATACAGAGCATTACACCGGCAGCAAAGAATGATAGATTCTGTTTCCAACTCTTCGAGGGCTTCCGAATTAAACTATCCTGGTTGCTTTACTATTAAGCAGTTAAGTCCAAGTTGGTTAGACAATCGGTTAGAAGAGTCTGGTTAGTTAGGCTGGTTAGATGAGTAGGTTAGAGGAGTCTGCCTAGTTAGGCTGGTTAGATGAGTAGGTTAGAGGAGTCTGGTTAGTTAGGCTGGTTAGATGAGTAGGTTAGAGGACTCTGGCTAGTTAGGCTGATTAGATGAGTAGGTTAGAGGAGTCTGGCTAGTTAGGCTGGTTAGAGAGTTGGTTAGAGGAGTCTGGTTAGTTAGGCTGGTTAGATGAGTTGGTTAGAGGAGTCTTGTTAGTTGGCCTGGCTAGAGAGTCAGTTAGAGGAGTCTGGCTAGTTAGGCAGGTTAGATGAGTTGGATAGAGAGAAGAATCTGTCTGGCCACAGTTGTAGATATGACTTGGGCATACATCTATTAAATTAACATAAAGAAACCATTTTCGTAAGCCCAGACTTTGCTCTCAAGCACAAAGACTGAAAATACGGATGGTTATGTACAGGAAATACATGCATAAGCATGAGAATTGTGCCTACAAAGAAACAGTAGAGAGTACATGACCAAAGCTCAGCTGGTCATGCTGGCTTTGGACAGACACTGCCTTGGTTCAGCTCATTGCTGGCCTGTTTATGATAGACCAAGAAAAGTAATTTTTACTAACTTGTATATTAGGGATTGCAATGGCTCTAATCTCATGTTGGTGAAATTCCAAAGTGTAAAAAAATGCACACAATGCACATGACAATCTATGACACTTGAAAAAATTTATTTTGGTTTAAACTGAAATCTGCATGCTTCTCATTTATTAGAAATGCTCATTGATATATGGAATAAATTAATCTTAACTAAGTACATCCTTTATTTCCATTCCATTAGTTTAGGTCAGAAAATTCAATGACTTCAGTGTGAGTGAATGTTTGCATAAAACCAAGGAAACTACTGATGTTCTTTTAGAGTCCACTGTTAACACATATATCAGCCAGGACATATCTCAAGAACAAAACGAAATTATTTGTAATATATAATTACACTATAAGATCATATGTGTAAAATATATTTTTCACAGCATTGTAATTTATAAATGTATGTGTAAATGTGTGTGTATGTGTATATAAATACCATTAGAAGGAAAACTGAAAGTACATATGTTGTTCATAAAAACAATTGCTTGTAATAGTTTATATTGCAAATTTTACTTCTCTCATTAAAACAGGTTTTGATAGAAAACACTTAGTATAATTTATAAAATGTTTAGAAACATGAAGTCTTATATAATTCATGTTATATTTACTTAGACATGTACAATTTGTGCTATAGATATTGTAGTAAATTATATTTTCTATTGTTTCATGGTGTCAGATTTTATGTCCTGCCTGATTCCCATAATCATTAAGTCCCAAAGACATCACATAGAGGTCTACATTAGTTATAAACTGATTGGCCCATGAGCTCAGGCTTCTTATTAACTCTTATAACTTATATAGTCCATTATTCTTGCCTATGTTAGCGACATGGCTCAGTACCTTTTTCAGCAAGGCAGTCACATTTTGCTACTTCTGTGATCGGGTCAGGACTGCAGAGGAATGGGCTTCCTTCTTCCCAGAATTCTCTTGTCCTCATTGACCTTCCTCTACTTCCTGTCTGCCTGTCCAAATTATACTTCCTGTCTGGCTACTGTCCAATCAGTGTTTATTTAAAATATAATTGACAGAACACAGACCACCATCCCACATCAGTTTCATTACCTCCTTGTTGAGTCCAAGATCAATATATCCACATAGTGGATGAAATGCTCCAGTTCCACACACATAAACATGAGTCTTATTATAGGGTTGAAGTACTCGGATGAAATTCGCACACTCTGTCTATTGGGTATAAAAATGAAAAACATTAGTATATGGCTAATGGACAATCCTTCATTTTCCTTGTTTTAAGAATATCAATTATCCAAAATAAGGAAAATATAGAAAGATTTATGAAAATGGTAAGAATATTTGACTTGAAAAATGGAAAGCAATACAGAAATTGTAGCTAAAGGAGTGAATGTAGAGACACAAAGCTCTATAGTTATATCCAGTAAAACCCAGAGAATGGATATAAACAGACCGGGTATGAAACAAATTATCACAGAGTACAAAATCTCTCTTAATCTGCTACAGACACATAACTAGCCCCTGCATGTCTTACTATCTACTATACCAACTGTCTAAAGCCCAGCAAGCAGAACAGTAAAAATCATACTACATGTGTTCCTACCATAGAGCCCCTTTATTTTTAAAACTGGAAAGTCTTTTAAATCATGTTACTTCATGTTGGTTCTTTCCTCACGAACATTTTTATTCCAGCAGAATTTTGAAGACTCACATATATGTTTTGCACATGCTTATATCTAAACATTTTTCCATTTTTACTATCTTTATTTTCTATAATTGACTTACTAGTAAATATCAATTCTCTGGTTTTTCTTAGAATATTCATTCAGTTTATTAAAGAACATACTATGTTTACCTACCATAAGTGAACCTTTAGCTCTACAATATTTTTGTGAGCAATTTATTTTTTCTTTACTCTGAGAGAGAAAATCTCATAGTGTAGCTGAGGCCAACGAGGAATTGAATTAGGCTCCCCTTAAGTTCAGGGTAGCCCTCAGGCTTAGACTGCCCAGGACTGGGATTCAAAGTGAAAATCCTATCCCTAGATGGAAATAATTGGCTAGCCATGAATGCATGTTTTGGGACCCCACAGACCCGCAGAACTTTCACAACCACTCTAGACATTTATCATGTATACAAGGCAGGCAAATGTTCAATTAAAAAGTAGGAAGCTGAGGAAAAGTCCAGTTTCTCCATTCCTGACTGGCCAGGGACTCCTCAGTAATAAAGCAAGGTCACTCGTGGACAGTGGGAAATAATGGCTACAGTAGTTCCCAGAATCCATATCTCGTGTCTCACAACTGATAGAGTGCCCCAGTTGTAAAACAGGATTCATACAAGATTACAGACAGCCTCGACCTTGCCCAACTACTATCCTTTATCCCAGGAAGGAAAATCTGTCCTGTTTTAGGCAAATAATTTCCATAATAAGAGGCTGCAGAAGAGACAAGTGGACCCTGAAGACTGTAACATTTCTCCATTATTAAGCTCATCACCACTATTTAAGGTAACAATGAGCTTTTACTCTTGAAAGACTCCTCAGTTTCCTGTGAGGGAAACTGCCTTTTGTTTCGTGTGCTAATAAACAGTCCCCACCTGTTGAATGTCAGACTCCCTTGTAATTCTTTCCCTACCCTGCCACAGAAATCCACAACTGCTTATAACCCCAGCTCCAGGTGGCCTGACACCCTCTTCTGGCTGCCATAGGCAACTGCATGCACATATTGAACATACAGAAAAGCAAGCACACATGCATATAGATAAAATAAAAACAAATAACTCTTAGTTACAAAAACAAAAAGAGGGAAGTTGTGGTTTGTACCTGGCATGCCTGTACTTGGTCCCCTAATTCAGGAGGATGGATTCAGAAAGAAAAAAAATACTAACTGTTTAGAAGAATGGAGGCAAAGAAATAGGAAAATGCCAATGCAAAAGTGTAAAATCATTTGCGATCATCACATAAAATTTAAGCATGACATCCAGTTAGGAAGGGAGGTTTACACGTCCCCAGCTTTTCCTTAGCTTCTGCCTGTCCTTCATGCTATTTGGTCTTTGGTTCCGCACCAGCAAGGGTACAGAGGCACGAAATGAAAGCTGTTTGAGTAGAATAAGAATCAAGCTCACTGCCAGTCATTGAACCACCGTATCAAATGCTTTATTTTATCACATGGTCATTGGATTTAGATGTCAATTTTGAAGGCTCTTAAAGAGATACTTGCATAATAATTAAGACAGCTCCCTTCCAGGTATAGACTATAAAATCTGGATGATATGGATCTATGTGAGGCAGCACTGTTTAAAAAGGCAAGCAGGGACCAGCATGTAGTTTTAGATGTTTATGTGGTATTTTAATGATTACAGAACAGCAACCACAAATCCGGAAACATATCTAGATCATGCCCCTTCATCGCCTTTTGTGGGTGTCGTTTTAGGATTAACACTCTGGCTAAGTTGACGTTAATTCAACAAAACATGTTTGAGTCTGGAATTATCTGCTACAGGTCAGAAAATGTCATCCCTGAAGTGGTGTGATTGTGTGTGTGTGTGTGTGTGTGTGTGTGTGTGTGAGTGGGGGGATGTTGGAAGAGGCCCGTTCCCTAAGGACAGTATTGGCTGCCAAAGTGAAGGAAGGCTGTGATTAGATTATAAAAGATAAGATCTATGATTCTGCATTTTGCCCAGAGCAGACAATTAAGGCAAAAAAACCTTTATGGAATGTACTTTACAATGGCCTTTTAATTCGTGTCTTCATGATTTTAAATCTCAGAATTTATGTGCTGCTTTCTTTTTATGCACAAAGTTTCAAAGCTTTGTTTAAGTGGCGTGATTAATAATCAACTTGCTTTAATTCACTCAGTGACTTGCTAGGCTATTGATGGTGGCATAATTCTCTGGGGCATGAAGAAAGACAACTTTGAGAAGGAGTTTCTTAAACTTTCCCTGAACTGGCTAGTTTGTCAGTCACTGCTCATAACGGCAGTAGTTGCATTTGAATGATATAGTTTATTGGATTTCTCCTGCTTTCTTTATTCCTCTCATCTAATTTCCCTTTCACTCATACCAACCTTCCCCAAATAGAAAGTGTGTGTGATGAGGAATTAACAAGAAATAATCTCTAAATTATTTATTATTATTATCTTAATATCATTTTATACCTATTTATTCTATCCATTCAAGTGTAATGCATGCGTGTGTGAATGCTGATATGAACTGCTTTCCTATTGCCACTGTCCATGTGCAATGGTCAGAGGACAGATCATTGGTTGTGTTCTCTTCTCTCATCATGTGGGGTTTGGGGACTGAACTTAGGTCCTCACTCTGCCTTGACTAAAAGCATTTTTACCTCTTGGGCCAATTCACCAGTGCAATGGAAATTTCCTAATTTTTTCAAGTAATACTGCAACTTTTAACATGTTGTACCTTATATGCATCCATATAAGAATTAAGTAAATGTAAAGTTATATAAATATTCATGGAATAGCCTGGTGACGAAAATTTAAAATTTTGTTTTCTATTCATGTAACTAAATAGAAATAACAAACCAGAGGTACTTAGAATATTGATGCCAAAATTAAATGTAATGCAGCTTAATGTATAATTCTAACAACTAAAATATACTAAAGTGAGTCATCTGTATGAGCTATTGGAAGACACTCATAGTTGAGAAATCCTTGATGTGTTTAGCTTTATTTTGGTAGTATCTGGAATTGAACCCAAAGTTAGGAGAAACTTGAGCATGATACAGAAATGCTATATCACTGAATATTTCCCTAGTTACTTAAGGTTTGCTTTTATCTTTGGATTTTACACAATATTGTGATAATAAATTCCTTTTCTTTTATTTTCCTTAAGTGGTTTGTTATTGTGCTTTTTAAAATTTTCAGTTCGAGACTGAACTTTATGTATGTCAAGCAGACTTTAAACTTGCCATTTGAATTATAGAGTGCCCTCAGTCTCCCAAGTGTGGAGATTAAAACCATGGTTAACCACACCTGCAAGTAATCTCCTACATTCTTGTGATCATTCCCCAGATAAATTTCTCAGATGCAACCCTGTATGCAAAAAAATTCTTAAGCCTCAGGATAATTAAAAATATTTAAGTAAATTTCTACTAAATAAACAAAATAAAATTCAAATATACATTTTTGTTTATAAACAAAATCTATCAATGTAAATATCTATTAAGAAAATAATCTGTTATAGTAAAAGGACAAAGCAAAACATTTTAAAGGGAAAAAGTTAACTGATGATGTAGTGGTTTGGGGAAGCACCCCCCCCATAGACTCATGTGTTTGAATGCTTGCCATAGGAAGTGGCACTATTAGGAGGTATGGCCTTGTTGGAGTAGGTGTGCGTTTATTGAAGGAAGTGTATCACTGTGAGGACAGGCTTAGAGAAATCAATATGCTCAAGTCACACCCAGGGATTCACAGTGTCCTGCTGCCTGAAGATCAAGAAGTGGTACTCTCAACTACTTCCCAGCACCATGTTTTCCTGCATGCCATCATGTTTCCCACCATGATGATAATGCAGTAAGCCTCTGAAACTGTAAGTTACCCAGTTAAATGTTTTCCTTTATAAGAGTTGACATGGTCATGGTGTCTCTTCATAGCAATAAAGCCCTAAGACAAGTTAATATTTTTTATGAGTGAAACTCCATGTAAAAATAAGCTTTGCAACACATTTAAGCATATAAGCACTTGTCAATAACATTAACAGACAAATATGTCTTTGTTTTATAGCTCCGTTAATCACCGGTAAACATAGCAAAACATCTTTTAACCAAAGACTGCTGCTTAGAATATATCTTCAGCTTCTTGGAGGCCAGTTTCACTACATGAGCACAAGAAGTTTTAAGTCCTTAACTAGTAAAAGGTGACGATCTTCTCAATATTGATATGTGAGAATTCTCACATGTAGGATCATTTGTAACAGGAAATATGTGGGAATGGCCAATGCTTAATAATAGGACATTCATGAAATGATGCCGCAAGGATTGCAGAGCTGCTTTGGAAACTTTTGATATGGAAAAGGCTATGGTACTCTGAAAGGTAACAAAAACCTCTTAGAAGAAACTATGTATGCAGTGATTTCATCCTAATAATTAGAAAATAATCTGCAAGAATGCACACATTGCAATGTCACTTGATACCCCCAACTAGTGACTCCAGGTGAGAAGCATATTATTTAAAGTGACCCTTCATTGTCTCATGTATAACATACTAAACTTTTACAATAAACACATTTAGTTTTATGCTTTCTTAGAAAGTTGAAGAGTATAGAATTGTAGAATTTCATAGCAGGAAGCAACTTTTTTTTCTGTCTGTAATGTTTCACTGTCAAAGCTGGCACCTCTGTAGCTAAACACCTCTGTAGCCCAGGCTAACCTCATCTTTGCTTCCTTTTGCCTATACCAAGCAGTTTAATTCAAGCTTTATAAACAAAACTAAATCATTTCCTTTATGTCTTTCTTTTAGCACCCTTCATCAAAACAATGCCAGTATTTTATTGCCAATATTTCCCTTCCTGGGATTAAAGTGAATGACTGTTTTAGGGAGTATAATAGTTCCCACCCCCACCTCCCTTCTCCCACCATCCCAATTAGTTAACTTTTGTTACAGTGAATAATTCACTACTTTGTAGTTATATAGTACCTTTTTGTAAGTGAAAAGTCTTTCCAAACACTTGTTAATCCCAAACATATTCTTTGGAAGTGGGTAAAAATTACTAGAAAGGAGGGAAAGAGAAGGTCATGTAGAGGCTAGAAGTCAATGAAACCAAAGATTTGCCTGTTTTCTGTTGATCAGAATCAATGCAATACTGTTCAAAATGAAGATCAATTTTATAGCAATATTAAAAAGAGAAATGATTTGGAAAAAAAGTTTGTTGACCTGTTATGTAGATTTGATAGTACTAGGAGCATACAGGATGTGCCCAGACTTCTGGCTTTAGTTTCTGGTTTCACCACCGAACAAGTGTGTAGTATTGAATGAGCCATTTGCTTTTGCTGGGTCTAGGTTTCTCATCAGAAAATGATAAAATGGAATTATAACTATAGGCATGGAAAGTAGTTCTTTAAATAAGGTAACTGGTATAAAACTGACAGTCATTATCAACAACTCTAAAAGAGAACGAGAACACATGTTTGAAAGGATGCACTGAAAACAAGGAGGGTTGTGAAGCAACATCAAATTTTATAGTCCTGTGTGAATAATGGAAAGGCTCTGTAAAACTCTAGTCCACGGTTAGCAGTGGACATGCATAAAAGTTAAAAGTGATTACTAGCTCACGATTGTGGGTGGGCTCAAGGACAGAACATCCAGAGAAGTTAATCTCACCTTGTCTTAAATGAACAAGTGAAGTTATTGTGTAACTTAGTGAACAGATCGATGGGAAAACACTCTCACAACGCAATTCAGTTCCATCTCCTGACATTCGTGGTTTATCCCTCCTCTAACTCGCAGGAAAACTGACATTAGCTTACCTTCCTTTCTTTACTTCTTTATCAAGTACTAAACATAGATGATTCACAAAACATAAAATTATTCTCAGGGTGTCTGTCATACCACTACGGCTTATTTGGCAAATAATTTTGAAAACTGTTGTAATCAAATTATGTTATGCCCACAAGTTCAATAAGAAATTGATTTCTTTCTTCATCCATGGGCATCATCTCAATGTGGAGCTATTGAACAGGGTGAAGCCCTTCATGGCACAAGAAGAAGAAAAATATATCCAGAAGAGTGTAACTCCTTTCTTTTCTAATACAATCCATATAAAACTATCTTCCACTGCATTTGATGGTAACAGTTCCTGACATATTTCTGTTAGCTTAAATGTGCCTTTAAAGGGTCACATTCGATGCTAACAGGATATAAAATGAGGTATGGCTACACAGTTACATTGTTTTGTTTGGATTATTGAGGTTTTGCACTTAATACAAAACAAAAGTGATCATGTGGGTCAGACTTCTTTCCTCTATTGGAAAGAAATGTCCTGGAGGACAGACTTGTGCCTTAATTATGTGTTATACAGAAATAGACTTGTATTTTTGTTTTATTGGTTCACTTTATTTTCAATAATCTAGGAAATTAAAGCTAGATCCTCACACATAGTAGCCAAGTGCTCTGTCACTAAATTCTATTCTCATTTCTCTTTTTATTTTGAGATAGGGTCTCACTAGGCTAGCCACAGATTTCTAATACTGATACTGTCAGGATCCAAGTAACTGTAACTGTAATTATAGACAACACCACTCCACTTGACTTATTTAGGCCACCCAACTCTCCTTACTGGATAAGTAAATGAATAACTGAGGGAGCCAGCTTGATTTAGGTTCTTAGTCTTTTTAGTTTCTTAGGGCATTTTGTATCTTGCATTAAATTGCTATACTTCAATCATCCTTGATGTGAGATTGTCCTCTGGATGCTATGACTATATCTTATAACCAATGGTTAATAAAGAAGCTGCTTTGGCCTATGGCAGGGCAGAATATAGCAAGGCAGGAAATTCAAGGAGAGATAGCAGAGGAAAGAGAGCAGAGTCAGAGAGAAGCCATTAAGCCACCAAAGGCAGTCATAAAAATAAATCAATAGCTTCTAAAAATCAAAGTCTTTAAAGAGACAATAAAGGTAACATAAAAGAGTACAGACAGTCATAGACTAAAGGAGCTAAAGAAGTAAATATAAAATAAATGTTAAAAAGTAACAGAGCAAAAAAAGTCATATAAATATGGAAAATATAGAGAATCTCAATGCTGTATGTTCTTGTGTTTTCCTTGAATTGTTTGTTTGCTAAGGATGGAGTAATAGCAAAAGACATTTGATTATAATTACTGCTGAATTAATCAAACATGTATATTTTGAAAATGCCTTGACTTCAAAATTTGAGTCTAAGGCTATGTTACTTTGAAAATAGGTTCTGCTTTTGTTTCTGCAGTGGATGGGCACCTGCGGATTCCTTCCAGGCTGATATGGTTTGATAGAACAAGCATGAAAGGTCTCTGCAAACCCTAAAAATACTTCACCCAACAAACAGCAGGAAGCAGTTTAGAGAAAACTACACCTAAATTCCCAAAATAATTGCTTATAAATGTTCATTTTCATTTTAAAAGTGTTAGTTAATGGTCACAAATAAGGAAATATGATATAAATATAAATGCTTTTCATTGATATGGATTTTGGTCTATTGATACAAATTTAAGGCCACTTGTTATATTGTATATGTGTATTTATTCTCTTGTTTAAGGTATTGTGTTTGCGCAGTTCATTTAAAAATGTAATGTATGATAAATATAGACTAATACATAGTCAACTGCAATAATCAAATTTTTAACTACATTAGTTAGGTTTCCAGGATATACATC
>LOEQ01001008.1:186703-200781 GCA_001685075.1 Bramus lutescens | reverse complement strand
ATCTATCTATCTATCTATCTATCTATCTATCTATCTATCTATCTATATGTTAAATAGATAATCTTCAACACTTCAAAGGCCTACAGAATATGACATTTAAAATATTTTAAGAACTTAGGCTTTTCTTGACAATGGCATATGTCTTCTTCTGGCTTCACCAATTATTTCAGAGAGGTTGATCAGCATCAAAGAAAATTGTTTTGGAATTTGCCTTCACTGTGACAAGGCTAACCATTTGGGCAAAAACCTGCTCTTGTCCGGACTGTTTGACAGCATGCTGTATGAACTGGACATGCAGGACCCACAGAAAAGTGATTGCTGAAGTTGCCTAAAGAAGGTGAGATAGTCCTTCATGGTACCTGCTTCGTGAAAGAGTCTGTCAGACATTCGGTAGGACACAGAAGAAAGTGACTGACAAACTGCCAATCTAGACAAAACAGTCTTTCAAATTTCCTGCTTCACTGAAGTCTCCTGGATACCATGGGCCTCAAGCCTGAAGATGGATCCTCCAAAGTTACAGAAGAAATTTGGGTGACTATCCAGGAAGTGAGATGTCTCTGTCAATTTTACAGTTTTGAAAGTTGTTTACAATGTACTTCCTGTTAACTTAGGTAATATTTTATCTTTCTGGGGTCTTTGATGGAGTTGAAGACATAGTGGCAGTTATAGTTTTTCTTAGTTATGACAAAAGAAAAATTATATATAAAAATTTAGACTAACAAATATAGGGTACATGATAGAGTATTTTCTTTTATTTGCCAAATGTAAATGGACTAAATCTTATAATTATAATTCATGCCTGATAACTGCTTTTTATATGTAATTTTACTATGTTAAAGTTAAAACTTTTCTCTTTAATTAGACAGAAAAGGGGAGATGATGTAGGATTCCCCTGTTTATGCTGTGAATATGTTTTATTACCATCGGCTAATAAAGAAGCTGCTTTGGCTATGGCAAGGCAGAATATAGCAAGGCAGGAAATTTAAACAAAGATAGAGAAGGAAAGAAGGCAGAGTCAAAGAAATGTCTTGTAGCTGTCCAAGATGCAAGAGGAAACAAACCATGAATCTCATGCTAAAATATAAAATAATAGAAATGGGTTAATTGAAGATATATGAGTTGGTTAGTAAGAAGCCTTAGCTAATAGGCCAAATAGTGTTGTAATTATTATAGATTTTGTGTGGTTACTCAGGTCTGGGTAGCCAGGAACTCAAAGCAGAGCCTCAGTTTACAAATTTTTACTTTTTAATCTAACTATGCTTTCACACAACAAGCACCATTTGTCATTATTAAATGTTAAAAATGTACAGTTTAATAATATTATTATTGTTTTAGATGTTGCAAAAGAAGCCACAAGATAGTCAAATTTTGGGTTAAGATTGAGACCTCTGCTCATCTTCAGTGACATTCAGGATATATAGGTTTTGCTCAAACAGGATGTTCCCCTCATCAAAATAATGCAAGAAGTCAGGGCCCAACACAGAACACTTAGTCTGATCAGAGCATGTGGATCAGGAAGGAGGCAGTGGAGGCAGACTGGGGTTCAGTCACTACTACAGATAAACCTGATCAAGCAAGGGGAAGCCTGAAGTAGAAGCCACATACTTCCTAAGTAATCCAGGCAGAACTTAGTCGACACAAACAGTTTGATCTGTCTGACTGAGAACCTACAATGCTCTAAATGGTAGTTTAAATAGAAGCAAATATTTCATTTGCTTCTTTCATTTTCAAAGAAGGATCAAATTCTGTACCTCAGGTTGGCCTTGAACTTGTGGCAATCCTTCTGCCTTAGACAACCGAGAGAGGATATAATAGGCATGAGCCACAAAACTTTCCAAGAACTTTCTATTAAAAACACATTTATACTTTATGATTAATTTGGTGCAAGTACTAAATTTTAGAGTAAGTTTCCTGTAATTCTTACACCAGAATCCTTCACCTTTTCCTTCTCACCCAAGCCTTGCCATTTCTATGTGACCACTTAAAATAAGTTTTATTTGTGAGATAAATTCAACCTCAGCTCAAAGGAAGGGATATTAGTTGACATTTAAGATGTTAAGTAATGTTTTGTTGACACTGAAAAGCATATATATATATATATATAGTATATATTAAAGTATAAATTCACGGAAATACTATTTTCCTGATGGTATATTTGAATATTTTGAATTACTTCTAATCTAGTTTTCTGAAGAAAATAACAATATTGAGAGCTATTATGTTAGAATATATTGTTCTTCTATCTTTGGACTACTATAAATATTAGTGTTGCTTTTTGTAATATAGAAATATTTTATGTCAGATTAATCTTTCATTTTATTGTTTCTGAATTTTTCAACAGGGTTTTATGTAGTTCAGATAACTCTTAAACTCAGTACATTGCAGAGGTTAACCTTGAACTCTTGATTTTCCTTCCTCTACTTTCAAATGTTAAAGTCGCATTCCCTGTTCACTATAATAATCAGTACAGAAAATGTCAGTTTAGTAATAGAAGTAGCAGACAATGTAATTATTCAATAAAAGAGAATATAAAAATTTACTGCACTGTTAGTATCCAATTTGAGGAGGTCATTTTAAAGTTTCATACTTACATTTGAATCTTTTCCAGCTAATTTACATAATTCCACCCGTTCTTTAGCAGCAGGCCAATAAATCTGAAAGAACATTTAAAGGTAGATTAGAATAGACATATTAAAAACATCTAATTCTGATTTGAAAAGGGACTAAGTAATACTGAAGAATAAACATCAACTGCACCTTGGAGTCCAGACATAAATATTCTCCAAAACCCCTCTGAAAATCTTTCTAAATGAAAACTGCAATTTTCTTGGTTTTAATGATGTAGTAGCAAACAACTTATTCTCAAAGGCACGTATGCTCTTATTGTGATGTCAATACAACTTTGTGTTAATATTTGTTAAATTCATCATGCTTTTCTGGGTTTCTTCAAGTGGTGGTGCACCTTAGAAATGTGTGGTAAGATGGTAGGAACAGTTCTCTGTTATTCACACAAGCTTCTACTCCAACCTAAATATTAGAGTCAATTTGCTCACCACATTTAGCATGCATGGAGTACAGACATATCTGGAAAGCAGCTAAATATTTTAGAATTGTATCTTATTTAAATATCACAATATCTCTAAAATTTGATATTCTTCTCTTCTTCATTTTCATATCAGAAAACTTAAACACATAGCAATTAAATAAAACATAAAAGCCACAAAAATAAATCATGATAATCTGACCCAAATTTGATGTCACCCAAATCTGAGAAACTTAATCAGTATGCAGAAAACATGGCTTTGGCAAAGGACCAAGGTGAAGAACAACCTCCCTTTTGGTGGGCAGCACTAAATTATATTTCAGAAAATATTTTACACGTTTGATTTTTATCTGTTTCTTTTTAAAACAGCTTTGAAATTATGTAAGGATGAAAAGCAGAGTTCAAATAGTTATGGTAGTCCATTATAGCTTATAGCAGATAACCCCCGTTAGCTGTGGGCAAGAAGAAACAGAGAGTACACACTTAAGGGGTAGATGACAAACGTTTCACTGTATTCAAACTCTTTTATTGTGTTTCACACTGATATTTGCAGAAAAACGTTTTAATGACTGAAAGAAAGACATAATTTATGGTATTTTGCTGAAGGGCCTGGTTAAACCAGAAGAATGCAAAGCATTTAGACATTACCAGTGTTTCATGATATGATCTTCATAATGCTATCTGGAGAATAGTATCTCTGAGCCAAGGAAAATAGAAAACAAAACCTGTTCTTAATGGACAAATACAGTGAAGTAGTGATATTTCAAGACAAAGGAAGTCTGCTGAATTTGGAGAACTTTCTGTAATCTACAAATCAGTGTTGTATGCAGAACAAAGGGTGAGCAACACTGCACTTAGGTGATGAACCCACCGGAAGTGTGAGCCACAACAAGATTCAGAAATGTCATTCACTCAGAATTGTTTAAGGTTATGTCATTTTCCTCTCATAAAATTTTATCCAATAGCCAGCAATCAAATATTGCTGAGTGAAAGGCATGGAAATAAATACATAAGGAACATAGTAACTCATTATTAGGTGAAAAATAGTCCCAAATTACACGATCAAGTTCTTTTTATGATAAAATAAAAACAAATAAAATGAAATAGGCTAGGTGAATAAAGTATTTATCTTAGCTGAGCATGTTGCTACATGATTATAGATTGTAGCATGTTGCTATAATCTCAGCAACAAAGAAGTCTATGTAAGACAGTAGCAAGTTTGATGCCAGTCTGAGCTACATAAGTCTCTGTTTCTCAACATCACTTAAAAAAGGGGCATGAGAGAGAGAAACAAAGAGAGAAAGAGAAAAGGGAGGGAGGAGGGAAGGAATGGAGAAAAGAACATAGAAAGGAAAGGTGGCTGGGAGTGAGGAACGGAGAGAGAAATAAGGAAGATGGGGTGAGAGGTTAATAGAGGGAAAGATAAGGAAGGATGGAAGAGAGAGGAGAGACAGGTGATAGATATAGGGTGGATAGATATATAGATTATAGATAGATGGATAGATAGATAGACAGACAGACAGACAGACAGACAGACAGATAGANTAGATAGATAGATAGATAGATAGATAGATGATAGATGGATAGATAGGTAGATAGGGAGTGAGAGACCTTCATTCAAGACAATGACTAGAAGAGATATGTCAGTTTGCCTAGCCTGTGATGAGACTGGCATGCATTTTGGGGTATTTAATGCATCATTAAAAGAAGTATTGCTTTTTTAATGAATAGAAACATAAATATACCATGTAAGAACAGAAAGAAAATAGACTCTTAAGACCCCTGAATCATAATGTCCTCTATACCTGAGTAAACTGTTAAAAAATACACTGGAGCTGGCAAGAAATTTTATAAGCTCATTTAAA
This sequence comes from Bramus lutescens, assembly GCA_001685075.1. Lineage (NCBI taxonomy): Eukaryota > Metazoa > Chordata > Mammalia > Rodentia > Cricetidae > Bramus > Bramus lutescens. Next base: position 195,873 of record LOEQ01001008.1, on the reverse strand, counting down.
TTATTTTTTGTTTTATCAATTAGTAGAAAAATACTGCACTAGGTATTTTCTCTCCTTTAAAAATAATACCTTGAATTTATAGTCTTTGCTTCACCTTTGTGTTTATGAAGTATTTTTATTTCTTTTTTATTGATTGCAGATTCAGTACCACCTTCCCCACTTACCAGTTTTTCTAACTATATTCACATTGTTATGTGATAATTTCTGAAACGTCTTCATATAGTGAAAAAATGTTCTAGCCAGCATGACGTTTCATGCCTTTAGCTACAGAACATGGGAAACAGAGGCAGGCTAATCTTTGTGAGTATAGGGTCATTTTGAGGTCTATAGAGTGAGTGCCAGGCTAGTGATGGCTATATGTTGAGGCATTGTTTAAAAAGCAAACAAAAGCAAACCCCAAAGAACAGAAATGCCATATAAACTGTTCCTTAAAGCTAATTGTCACTTTTAGAAAGGTCAGAAGCCTATCATGGTCTGAAAGAATATGTATACCAATGATCTGTTTTCTTTTTTTTTTAAATAAAAGAACAGAAATGCCATATAAACTGTTTCTTAAAGCTAATTGTCACTCTTAGAAAGGTCAGAAGCCTATCATGCTCTGAAAGAATATGTATACCAATGATCTGTTTTTTTTTAATAATTCCTGACACTTATTTGATTATCAATTTGAACTTACATATTTGAGTCATTTCAATAAATCAGTCTTTTTATTTTTATTTCAGTAATGGTCAGATTTACTGGTATTTTAGGAAGAAATTTATTCCAAATATTTGTAAAAATTTTTGGACCTATTTAGCTTGGTGATATTAATATTATAGTAAAAATGGCAAATATATAAATTTTATATTAAGTATATGAGTTCCGAAGAACACAAAGATAATCATGGATTTTTACATTTCTTTATAACACCAATGAACTGAGTGGTTAGGTTAATAAAACTTAAGTTAAAGTCCATTTTCAAATAGAATTTTAAAATATTGTTTTATAGATCTAAAATTAAAAAATTATTCAAAAATAACAAAACATGGAGCCAACCCCTTCAGTCTCTGTGCATTCTATATGAAACTTTCAAGGTTACTATGGAGTTGATATTGTTCCTTTCATACACTGGGTGCACAGATATGAAACCTTGTATATGTCAGGATCAAAATAATCTTAGTAGAAATTGCATTATGGCATTATTTAAGATATGACATCTTAATTATGATTATGAGTGAACTTTTCTTTTGTTTTGTACTTATTAGAATCAATGCTTTTATATTTGAATAATCTACCTAAAGCTGGCATTCAGCAAAGCGTCATCTGTAACTACTGATTCTCTCATTCCGAACTCCCTAAAGCAGAGATTTGGCTTTGTGCCACCACACCAGCTCCTTGTGAGTGGTAATTAGTAAATAACTTAAGGAAAAGAAATATCCTTAATCCAGTCTATATAAAACCTAATGAGATAGAAGTACTTACATATATATATATATCCTAATAGAGTACACTGAGCACACACAATCACATAGAAACTTTCAATGAAATTTAATATGTGTACATACATATAAACTAACACTCTAATAATCATATGTTCGTGGGTGTGTCTTGTCTTGTATGGTATTGTATGTATATATCTCAGCTGTTATGATGTGAAGGCAGGAGGATAGACAATTTGAGCTCAATCAAGACTAGAAATCAGAGAGAGAGAAAGTGATAATAAATATTGATATAGTCTCAAGTTTTAACATTTTTATATCTAAGTTCAAGAGAATCTTAAATAAAATAAATAATTCAGTGGATATATATCAAAACAGTCCATTTAATAGAATCATGTTTAGGAAATAGTATATTATCTATAAAAATCAGTTATTTTATCATTTGGTAATGTGAATGGCTTTGAAATACTGGCTCTCAATATTCTTATTCTCTCTAATTTTATTAGTAATAAGATATTATATATCTTCTTGTACTTAGTATCCCAGACATAATCCTAGTATAGTAAAAGTTACATTGAGCAGGCTAAAACAAAGCACACCTGCCTGTTTTACAAATTGGTGGCTCTCATAGAAAGTCCTTCACAGATACTTTCATTCACTTATCATAGATCCAAACAAAAAGCAGTGAGGTCCTTTATATCATTTCTGTGTCTTGAACTGGTTTATTCACACAGAGCTCTAGCGTGACTTGCATTTCGTACGAAATATTTGCAGCTATCATTTGTACCAATGGTCTTTGAAACTCTAATTTTCTTTTATATTCCTGTATATCTGACTTCTTTCTCTTCAAGACAGACAGCAAAACTCAGAGATGTTTTCTGAAACTTTAGAGCAGACCAAGAATTTTTGTCTGCTTAATTATCTGCGGTGTAACCACTGACCAAACCACCACTGAACAATTGACTTTAACTCCATTGGTAATTCTTGTACCTCTGTTTGATAATAAAAACTGGCAAACAGAAGCAAAGAAATTTAGAGTCTTGATGTAAGAAAGATAAAGTTTTAAAACAACTGTAAACCAGTAACCATATTCTAAAATATACTGACTTAAACATATGAAGTCACTTTGTCTATCTAACCTTTAAAATATTTCATAATTAATCGTTTTCAATGTGTTTTATGCTATTTAGAAGGTCTTAAATACTGATGTGTAAAATATTTATTTAGTTTCTGTTTATATTTATATAATAAAGATTGATAACATGAAGAAAGATTATTCTTATTAAGCAAAAATTATCTTCTATACCTCCTTATGTCCACTCATAACTCACAAAATTATGTTTAAGTATATTTTAAAAGATATATCCTAATAACTTCACATATAAACTTGAAAATATGACCCATGCTTTAGTTGTATAAATATGATTTCTTAACAATAGCTTTAGTTTTAAATTTCTTGAGCATTCTTTTTAATTTTGAAAAATGTCAAGGAATTTACAAATAAAATACTACAATTATTGCTTCATTCATGAATTATGAAATTCATTAGTATCCTTTATTTACAACTCATATAATTCATTTAGAGTTATCATTTCCTAAGGTGAAAATGTCACACAGTTTATTTTGAAGTAGTTAATGTTAGGGAAATTACAGAAACATTCAAATAATGGTAAGTCCTTATAACAACATCCAAAGGAAATCCTAATTATATCTGCTCTTTGTTTCATCTTTAAGAGACACTTTAATTGACTCAAGTTAGTAAGCACAAGTTTCATCTGATGTCCTTTGCCCTTATTCAGAGATGCCAAAATACTAAATAGGACTCCAGAGAGGAAGTTGCAATGTGTTCATAAAACCTAATTAAAGACAAAAATTCAGAACTCCAGAGACATCAGACATTTCTATCAAAGGGCAGGATGTAAATGTATGATTGATTATAACAAAGATGGTAAAATGTTGAGTTAATGAGATGTGGTAAAGGATTTGAGCAGTAAATAGAACAATGAACACTTTGGATCCCAAGGAAAAACTGAGGTAGACTTAAATTAATAAATATTGAAAAGCAAAATATAAGTGCTGCCGCAGGTAAAGGTTAAGTTATTACAGCTAATATTGGTATGGATTGTTACAGATGGAAAGTTTGACTACTCAATTAATTTTTTTCTTCCATTTTAACCTCCATATAAGTGCAGAGCTATAGAATTCCCCAGAAACCATTTCAGATCACAAGATGGATCTAGGCTTAGCTTGTCTGCTGCTGCATGTCTAACCTCCTAGGATGATCTTGGGGTAGACAGCTGTCAATCGCCTCACATCTTCCCAAGAAACCTTCTTCCATGACCAGTATAAGTAACTTTCCAGGAATACCACCACAATTTTGTGGAGACCCAAAAATGTGAGTGCATTTCATCTTGTCTGAAGGTCAGAGGATTTGAGATTACTCAACGTAGTTGACAACAACTGTGACTCCATACCCTGACATAATGTGCTTACTTGGTGTTTTGAACATTAATATGGCCCATAGAGGTAGATCTTCTCCACCCTGACCAAAGGGCAGAGAATTCAAGCATACTTCTGTTCCTTCTTTTGAAATAGAAAGTTTGATCTAGGGAGTGACTGCCTTCAGGATACTTGGTGTAGGGTGGCTTCACTGTCTAAGCAACAGAATGCATTTTTCTTTCAGGAATTAATTGACAAATTGGCTTGATGTCTCAAAGTATTGAAGCAAGTAATTATTCTGGTTGTCCTTTGTATTATGTTAAAGCATCTTTGGCTTTCTCCCCCTTTTGTATTGGGGTATAAAAGTGTGTGGAAAATTAAACATGGGCAGACTCAGAATGAAAGGATGCAACTCAGGACGCAAGAGGAACTGAGCAGACCAACTCTATCCTACGTCTGTGTGTTTCTTTCTTATCTCTGTTCCTTCTACATTTCTAATCCTCATGGCCCTACTGTGTAACATGCAAACCTGTGGCTAGGATCGCGGCAGAAGTCACCCCAAAAAGGTGGCTCCGGACGTATAGCTGCTCAGCAAGGCATGGCTTGCGACACAATTTCAAATAATAAACAGTTTAAAAATACTTGTTTCCTTCTGTTTCTTCTTCATCAACTCTTTTCTCCTCTAATCAAATGCACTGTGAAAACAGACAGCCTGGCCTATTTATTCTCCTCAATACCTGCAGCATCCGGAAGAGGAGAATAATTCATGAATAGATCATCAAAAAGTATATTTTGTGAGAAAGAGAGAAAAACATTAACAAAAAAATAAAATAAATTTTAAGAAACACAATATAGTTTGATAATATTCTATTTATGGTCAAATTATTCTTGACCAGGTAGTCCTAAAAACCTATAAGTAATATTGCTTGCATATTCCATTTCTTCTTTATAACTTCTACAATTTTTATAAACTTTATTTAAAAATATTTAAGAATCTTACACCCAAATCAACTGTTTCCAATTTCTTTACATCTCACTGAATTACTGTGCAGTGAGACTAGCCTTTGGAATGGAATTTATGGCACTTCACATTTGATCTTACAGGTTCCGTAGTGAATATATTTTAAGCACTCATCCACCAAACCACCAACTTCTATGACTGCGGAGCAGATAACGTGCTGAGTATTGCTGACATGAACACTGGCGTGTCAAGGACTCCAGTGCATCAGACCCATGGAATAGCAATGCCTTTCCCTGGCTGGAATACTTAAGTTGGCAGTGCATGCAGAAAATATCAACCACAGGTTTCTCCTCTCACAGCCCTGCAGGCTGAGACTGTTTCTCTACATAGATCACTACTAAAATTAGCTAGCCTGCCTCCCATCCAGCTGTATATTATGAAAGGATTGAGTCCCCAGGCTGCTGCTCCATCTCCATCGGAGCATCCCATCCACCCAACCCCAGCTTTTCTGTAGGTTTGCCTGTAGATTCTTCAATTTCCATCTCCCCAGTCAGGTCAATCCCCAAACTGTGCAGGTTGTGGCCTCTGATAGTCAGGACTAGAAAACCAGGTTCATGGCCGCTTTCCTAACTTTAGTCTATTACTTGCATCCAGTCCTTATTTGTCGCATTGTTCTAAGCCCCCTTTGTGCCTTTTCTTCAAGATATACTGCTCCATTCCATTACCTTTTTATCAGTCTATGACTTATTGGCATTTGGTGACTAACGATCAGCAGTAAAAAGAGCATTGCTCCTTCCTACCCTGTTTATGATCTGCAATGTACACATACTGAGCATTGAAGAATTCTTTTTTACATTTCTTGGAATGGGAAACACAGGCATTCTGGCCAGAGTTCGGGCAGGAGACTGTGTTGTCTGCCCTCAGTCTGACAGTCCATTACAGTGACCAGATGGGACCTGCATATCAGCGCTGAGCTAAGGGGTCAGCACATCCATGAACGAGGCAATTGTTTTACAGCTCTGATTGCAGGACAGTTTGCGCTCAGTAGGCAATAGGAAAAGATTAAACAGCATGAAACTGAGTAGGGTGTCTCATATGAAAACTTCATTTATTATGATATGCTCTTAATTTCGGGTGTTATAAAGGAAATGTGGTGTCTTTCTTTCGTTGGTAGCCACGTTAGGTGAAGAGGTTATTTACTCCAGTTCTTGGCTCTGTAAATAACAGACACACAGAGAGTGAATCACTGTGGTCAATGACTTTGTGCAGCCACAGAGGGGTGAAGGGAATCCCAGTCAGAGGCCATTATTATTTATAAAGGATTTTTTTATTATACTCACTACAAAAAAGCAGGGCAGGATCCTTTTCTATAGAACTTTGATGTAAACTTCCCTGAGGAAAGGCCTTTTTCATGTTAGCTAAGAAAGATGGGTGCTTAAACACTCCAGAAAAATTACTAGATCTATAATTACAAACTTAGTTATTTCATAAGTGTTATAACAATAAGGGCATGGTTTGATGAACTTTAACTATATCGAGTACTTTTGTAATTACTCAGTTTTGATAGTAAGGGCAAGGAAAAAGTTACACCATCTTTGGGATACAGAAGAAACATCTCTCATATTGATAAGTTTAGAATCACAGAATCACTTTATAGTCTAATTAAAACTTTCAATATTCTAAGAGCTTAAAAGTTTTACTTAAGTAATTTATCTTTAATTTTAATTCAGTAATTCATTTTGAAAGATTTTGATTTTATTTGTTTGCTGTTGTTGTTCAATAACCACAAAGACAAGGATCTTAAATAACTATCATATTTCATGTTTTACTTTAGAAAAATAATTTGTCTTGGGTTGTTTAACAAAAACAAGAAGTTCTGTGAGATTAAACATTCATGTTGTTTTGATTCACTGTCATCATACTTAGAAATCACAGGAAAGCGTCTTTGTTTTTAAACCAGAACACATTTATCATTTTGTCACATTGAACCATTTCTTCCAAATGGAGAAGACTATGCTTACATTAAAACAATAAGTTTAAGATACTTTACAAAGGAAAAAAAAAGTCCTATGCTGATTTTGCTTATAATCCTATAAGTAGAGATTTTTAAGTATTGGGTTTTTGTTGGGATACAGTAAACAAGCTTCACTTTTTTTCTTACAATTGTTATCACTCTCTCTGCATGCATGTGTGTGCATGTGTGTGTGTATGTGTGTGTGTGTATGTGTGTGCATGTCTATGTGCAAATTGTGTCTCACTATTTATTTGAGCCTGACCTGGTGCACCCAGAATCCTGCTGACTTATTCTTCCTAGCAATAGAATAATAAGCGTGCACAACTTGCCAACTTAAGAAATTCATTTTTCTTTTTGTTCTACACTTCATCTTAGCTAAAAGCCCAGGAGTCAATTCACTTTGAATTACTGCTGCATTAATTCACTGAACATTTTATATATATTTGATTTTAAAAGCTGAGTTTCAAGAGAAAACAGTTTTAAATCATTTGGATAAAGGGATAAAGATGACTAAGCATTATTTCCAGATAAAGCAACTAATCTAATTCTGAAGATTGTTTTAAAAATGGTTCAATATATTTTTTGTATTCTCTGTAGACAAAATTCCAATTACACTTTTTCTGGAATCCAGCAAAAATATTACTGAAAAATTATAGGTAACATGATACAAAAAATAAAGCTGTATTTGATAGATCCTATTAATATTTCAGAGGTTAATAACATAGCTATTAGTATTTTCTTACTCATGTGATTCCAACGGGAATACTTCATGAATGATGTATAATAACTCTTCCATGACATTTTTGAAATTAAAACAGCATTCTTTTAAGATCTTATTTTATGAGTTGGATAATATAATACGATGATCAAAGGGAAATTTTTACTGAGGCAAAATCTTAAGTGAGGTAAAGATCAAAGATGCAAAAATCTTCAAAATGATAGGCAAGATTCATTTAGATCATTCCATCCATGTCCAAACAATACCAGACTTGGGAACTGGAGATGTGAAATTACCGTTTCCCCTTGAGGAACATGCTTTCATCTGAGCAAGCTCACTCAGTGCTACAAGGCCCCTCTGAGAACTTGTTAGAGGAAGAATCTTGGGGATCCTCAAACATCTCTTGCTGTCCAGCTTTCCTGTGACCTAATCCAGGCAGAGGGCAGTAAATGTAGGGAAGATAGTGGACATGCTTATTGACCTACACATTAGAGTATGTGCAGTATGACAGCTGCCTAAGGCATCAACCAGAGCCGTGGGAAAAGGCTTCCCAAGAAACAGATAGAAGCCGTGATCAAAAGTAGAATGTTGCAGGTATCTCACAGATCTTCCTTTCTAATGCCCCTTTCCGTTCTACGTCTCTTTCCAATAGTAGAAGCATGCTTACCCCAGCATTCGGGGCTTTATCACTCTTCTTATGTAGTACTCTCTCCAGTCCAATCCCATGCAGCTGTTTGCCAACCTCTACTCCTGAATATGCTGCCTTTCTGGGCCCTAACTGAAAAGGGGTTGCTTATCTTCCTCTTCTCCTCCTGGCAGTTGCTGAGATTTACAACTTGTCTTGTTTTCTTTGAAAGTCAAACAAAATTGGCCTCCAGCTTAACAAAATAGGAGGAGGAGTGATATTACTCCTTAATACAGAGGCAGACAGAAGGACAGAGGGACAGACAGACACACTTTAAAATAATGAAAATAAATCTTGTATGGGGTTATCCATGAGGTTATCCTAGGTCCCGTTCGAGAAGGTAAAGTGAAAACACTAACAGCGAAAGTCCTCGGTGATATAATCCGTCTCACGGGGGAGCCTCATACTGCAGAGAAAAATAGCTGTCCTTGTCCAGAGAACCCTAAAGGACATAGCTTCTTAAAAGGAAGTGCACAAAATTCACTGACCTGGAAGTCCGATCAAATGGCATAACCAAACAGAATTTATTAGGTATTTCATTCTGTTGTCAGCCATGATGTAGTCAAAAGAGAGAAGTGAAATGATGGGAGAGAATTAGTTTTGAATATTACTACTGAAAGTTTATGCATAGAAAGTTCCAGCTTTCTTATGAACCCATTGCTAGTACAACTTCAAGTTGACTGGGGAGGAGGAGGAAAAAGTTCATCTACAATCAAAGTGACAGCTAATGTCTGCTTATAAACCATAGTTCGTGAAACTCGTTTAAAGATGCCAAGTATATCGCTGGGCAGTGGTGGCACACACCCCATTAATCCCAGCACTCGGGAGGTAGAAGCAGATGAATCTCTGTGAGTTCGAGGCCAGCCTGGTCTACATGAGCTTGTTCTTGGACAGTCCCCAAGTTACAGAGAAACCCTGTCTTCTATAAACCAAAA
>LOEQ01001008.1:176525-186698 GCA_001685075.1 Bramus lutescens | reverse complement strand
AAAAAAAGCCAAGTATGAGCCAGGCAGTGGTGGGGCATGCCCTTAATCCCAGCACTCGGGAGGCAGAAGCAAATGGATCTTTGTGAGTTTGCGGCCAGCCTAGTCTATAAGAGTTAGTACCGGGACAGAGAAACCCTGTCTGGAAAAAACAAAAATGAAAACAAAAACAAAATGCCAATTATGGTCATTATTATAATGTCTATGCTGAACAACTTTTTAAAACTATTTCTTTTTTAAAATTCACTTTGGGTGTTCTAGTCCACGGAACAGTACTGTACACATTTAGGATGGAACTCCTCTCCAACTCAATCAGTCTGACCTAAATGATTTCTTACAGGCATGCACAGAAATATGTTTCCATGGTGATTTGAAATGCCGTCAAGTTGAACCATTATCTCCACTCCTTATCAACCTGACACCCAAATACATCATTTATTCCCCAACAAAATATTTTTATTGATAGTTTGGAAATTTTCACATAATGCAACATGTTCTTACTGCATCATTAACAAAAGGTAATAAATAAGCTGCCCATGCAGGGTTGGCCACCTGTCCCAAATGCCACTGACGTTCTTCTCTGTACTTTCTGACTACAGAAATAGGATAGACTGTTGATAGCTTCGGAAGAAAATCTCAGCTCCCTTAATTTAGACAGGGAAGTCTCTTCGTGGAAGAGCAAGAACCTTTGCTATTTCACTTCGTAAACATGTTTTTCCCTATCCCAAATAAAAAATAGAAAACAATACTTATCAAGATCTAATTTAAAACATGAGCCACATAAAATCAACCAATTTTCATTATTTCAAAAATCTTTCATCTATTTTGAATTAACTCAATTCCAAGCACGACAGAGTTTTTCCTCCATTCTGTATTCTTCATGTGATATATGATCTGTCTCTTCTTTTAGATACTTAAAAGTCATCTGAGGTTTTATAACTATTTTATGTCTTGCATCCTTAACTAGAATTAATGAAGTTGATGATCATGCATTTATATAAAACCTGAATTTTATATTCTACTACAGCTTTCATTCTAATATTCAAAGCTCAATGGGTATAAGAAATGAAAATAAAATGTGTCCTATAAAGAATAAAACAAAAATATTCATAATTCAGTCATCAATAAAACATTCTCATCTTTATTCTTGTAATAAACAACAGTGATTTCAGGACCTGAGATTACAAAAACCAAAACAATACAAGTAAGAATGTATGATTTTCATTCTGTTAAAAATACATTCAGAGACTTCCAACCTAATGTGTTCTTTCTTTATCAGCCGAATTTTGGTTATTTTAATCTTAGAAACAACGTCACCTATATTGTAAATATTCACTGGATAAAACAAAAATATTGTTATCAAGATACATGCAATTCTATTCTATATCTTTAAATAAGAATGTTTTATTCCATTGCAAGCATATCATAGCAAAATAAAGATAATGCTAACACCAAGGCTACCCCAGAAATGGAACATGTGTAAAGCCTTCCTCCTGTTTCTATATGTTGGTCTATCTGTGAACTGTTTGTGTTGTTGAAATCATCTTACACCAACTTGAGATAATGTTGACATCAAGAATATCTGACAGACAGAAAAAACTGAAAAAAATTCAATAGAGGTGGCAGCACCTTTTCCATAGCTATTAATTCTTGACTCTAGTATTATAAAGTAATATTTTTACTGAGATAAATATACTTGTAAAGATGATTTTTTTAACTTTTGTACTATACTTCAGCTTTGCTTAATTATCAGCCAAAGACATTACTGGGGACTATAGAACGTGATTAAGACTACTAAGTGAGTTCAAGATCAGATTGACTTGCATAAGACCTTGGCTCACAAACTCAAAGGTAGGGAATACAGTTGAGTGGTAGAGAGCTCAATGCTCTTTTCCTCATTCTTTTGTCTTCTTTGTAGCCTAAAGTGAGCAGCTGCTTCCACAATGTACTTGGCTGTAAGAGACTGAACTGCCACGGACCCAAACACAACTGGGGCAGCAGACTTGGAACTGAAAATCCAAAGCTGTGGGGTTTTTATAAAAGCAAGGCAATGCAGCCTTCATGGTGTTTAACTGTTTATAGTTCTTTGATTCTTAGCTGAAACCTTCTTAATTAAATGCAATTTTAAATCGATTATTCCTTTGAAAAAACACAGAAACTAACAATTCCTAAGACATAATGAAGAATGTGAAATAATGCTACATTTAAGGAGTATATAAATGGATGGGGGATATTTTAATAGTTACACAAGATGAGGAACCTGGCATTCATATAAACACACTGACTGCCATAGTGAATTGAAAGCATAACCTGGATGTGAGGCAAAGCTGTGGGGAACAATCTGGAATAAGAGATCACAATCAGATGAATGCCTTCAGGAACCCAAAGAGCTGAAGCGATAAGTTTCAGGAAGGCTCAACAAAGGCAAATCTTTATGACTAGATTATTCATTTTGCAAAGCATTAAGGTTACTTAGAGGAAATAGAAGTAGATTTGGGGGGAAGGAAAGAGAAGAAGTCCATAAGAAAGAGACTGGGATGGAGGAAAGGGAGGAGAGAGAGGAAACAGATCAAGTGAAGGTCCCTAGGAGGAGCTTAAATAAATGAGAAGCATTGGAAACAGGGTGAAGATGATTTGGATGCCTTAGAAGTCTGAGCAGCAGACTCTAGTTCCCAGGTGGTAAACACCATATAAAGGGGCATAAATGCGGGAGAAAAATGATTTTTAAAATTTTTCACTTCTGGTGGCCATGGTGCATGGTTTGATGTGAGAAAAATAATAGTAAAAAACCTTGGTTGATTGATATTTTATATCATTCCTGTTAGGGTGTAAAGCAAGGCTTGCAACACCCAGTCAGGTCTGCCAACTGAGGCTCTTGTTAGAATTGTACTGTCTCTTTGCTGCTGCTGTTTCCTGGTTCCCTCTCCCAGGTGCTGAATTGAAACACTCACTAATATTCCATAAACTAATCTTCATCTCAGTATCGGTATAACTGAACGCACACACATAGACACAAGAGCTAAGGCACTCGTACAATTCTACGTTCTTTTCGTGAAGTGGGGGCATTTCTAGGTGGTTCTAAATATTGATTTTGATCTAGTGTTGAAGAAAGACAAAACTCAAAGTGTATTACCCGTTTGAAAACCTGTCCCAGAAGGAGTTCACAGGCTATCCCCTTAAGAAAGGACCAATTCGGGAAAATCCTGATTAAATTATAAGACATCACATCCTTAACACATTTATACTTGCATGGAATTTTATTCACTACAGAAATAATCTTTTCTCTACAAAAATGAAAACAACACAAAAAGAGTACGGGCGTGTCTTTTGTCCTAAATGTCAAAACATTTAAAAGAAAACAAAACAGTATTTATAACATTTATTTTCTAGGTAGTGAAAATGTCCCAAAATCCTAAGTTTATGTCTGCACGATTCACTACACTAGGCTCAAAGCTAGCCTGATCGAGAGTAAAGGCAGTGCAAAGGGAATCATTACATACTCTTTCTTAATTACTTGGTATATAACTTTGTTGTGTTTTCTGCTCTTACTGTAATAAACAAATGCCTGTGTAAGTGTGAATGAGAATGGCTACATTTCGGTAGGCACAGTCTTATTAGTATATGATGTTGACGTATACACTGTATGACAAATTTTGCTTTCTTCAATTGAGTACTTTTCACAGACTATTTTTTTAATTTCCCTTGGGAAAATATTAACAACCAGACACTCATAACTCAATTATATGCTGCACATTGCTGTAACTCTAAAGAGAACAAAGGATACCTTCAGCCCTCAGAGGCCCAACATGTGTGGTTGCTTTTCACAGAGAAGTCCGGATCATTACTGAAGGGCACTGAGCCAATGCAAACCCAGGGGTCTAAACACTGCTGAAGTCCTGCTTCTCAACACTTACCAGCTACCGTGGAGTACCTTTTAGCACTGGAGTGATTTATACAAAATGAAATGGTGGAAACCTACATAAACACAAACTGTTTCCAATGCATATATGACTTTCTTATGAATTACATGTTTTAGAAAAGTATAAAGGAATTTCAGTGATGTGCAAAACCGCTAATTAAATAAAATAGTCAAATAATCATTTATTACAAGAATATCAAAAGATATTTCACAACATTTACTTTATTAAATATTAGCACATTTTAAGCATGGAATATCGCCAAAAAAGTTATGCTTAAAATAGTCAAAGGGAAGTTGTGCTATCACAACTTATTTTAAGCAATGATCTAATACACTCAGTTCAGACAAATGAACCTTTTCTTCCAATCCCTGAAGGCAAAGAGGAGAACAAGAACAGATTCTCTTAAAAGCATGAATTGCTTTTTGTTATTATACTAAACCAAGACATATTTGGGAAAATGCATTGAAAGTCAGATTGTATAAAAGCAAAATTGCAAAATTCAATTTTTGCTTTGTTTGTAGAAATTGTTATCTTCTACTAAGATATTTACTGATGGATGAGATATCACCGGATATCATCTATCTAGGTCAAGGTTATGAATTTTTTAAAATAAATTCCTGAATAAAAAATACAACCTTAAGAATAGATAGAATGGAACCACAGTATTAGAGTAGAGGTTACTCCTTAAATTCTAGCGTATAATCTAATTTTATTTCATGTTACCTTAAATAATAAATACATAGACTATAGGATAAGTCTAATTTTTAAAAGACTGCTCTCCAAATAAATGAATTAAGAGAATTTGAGAAAAACTTCTGGAAATATTTTTTCTTCTCATTTTTCTTCCAGAAACACAGCTTCTATTAATGCATCTATAGATGTTTGCTTTCAAAGACACTTAGCAAGTTTGAACATTCAAAATAAAAACAAAACTAAAACACAACTCAGTTTTCCTTATGAGATATTAATAACATAGAATTGCTGCAAAAAATAAATGAGATAAAGCAAGTCTTCCATCCAAGGGCTAGCCATCTAAAAAAATTATATAGGGTGAGCCTGTGGTACTTATGTATTTAAATATTTGTGTACGCACACACGTGGATTTTTGCTTGTTTGTTTTTGTTTAAAAAGAAGTAGCAGTCAGGGCTGGGAAGATGGTTCAGATAGTTAAGTGCATGGAGTCTGATCCCAGCAGTCATAGCAGAGCTGGCTTGGAGGCGTGCATCCCTAATTCCAACAGTGGCAAGGTGGACACAGAAGGATCCATGAGGCAGGATGGCTTACAACACTAGGAACATCCATGGGTTCCATGTATACTGAGACATGCCTCATAAAGGTGAAGAGTGATAGAGAGCTTACATCATCTTCACACACATACACAGACATGAACCTGTATGCATGCACATACTCCCACAAACATCCATCAAACTAACAATTAATTTTTAGTAGACACAGTATGTCCTCTCTTATACTAACATATGCTAGATATGTCATGATCGTTTCTAAATATTTAATCTACTCTTTTATTTTGGTGTTACTTCAGAATGGACTCAGGACCTAATGCATGCAATGTAAGTGGAATAGCATCAAGCTTCAGATCTACAAAAATGAACAGCACAAAAGAAAAGTCTTGTGCTGGGTTTAACATCTGACACCTGTAATGCCAGCCTTTTGGAAGTGAAAACTGGAGGATCACCAGAGCTTCTAAGCAGATTGGGCTAGAAAGTCAGAAGCTATCTCAAAGAAGCCAAGCCAAGCAAGTCACATAAGAGGAACATACAAAGCAAATGTCTGTCTATATTCAGGTGTTCATCAAGCAACAATAATACATATGCAGATAAGCATTTACGTGCAGACTGAAGTCTCAAGAACAAACTTTATTCACTTAACCAAACCACTGATATTTAGTCATGAAGTGTATTTCATACATATCAGGATCAAAGAACGGTCATTTTAGGTGAATACAATAAAGTAGTTCAATGTCTCTGGGTGGCTGACTGTAAGCAGAGCTCAATACTGACTCTTATTTACCTGACTCTTACCAGAATTCTACTCTTTCTGAAGAAAAATAAACTAATAATCACTGGTGCCTCACAGGTTAAGAATGCTTCACACATTTTGTATTTTCAATTTTCAATCTTTCTAAGCTTTTATATATCTAGGTTTCACTGTAGATAACAATATTTGGTAAACTCTTAGAAAATGTTAGTTGATAATACCTAAACTTGGTATAGTGGAAACTGTATTTTGGATTTTAATAGGCATTTCTTTTTGTAATTTTAAAGATTTAATTTAAATTTAATTGAAACTGATAATCAAAACATGACAATTTTATGAACCAGGAAAATGTCATTTCGTATTTTATATATGTAAAAATTAGATAATATTTAAATTAGATCTGAACCTCTCTTTCTACTCATATATCATTTCTTTATTTTAGTGACATTCAAAATCCCTTCCTCAATTTTAGTTTTTAGATAGTTTCTCACAGCAAACCTTTCAATGTTTTGAAGAACGACCATACTGTTTTCAATAATAAGCTCTCACAGAGATGCATCTGCCTTTGCATCTCAAGTGCTGAACAAAATGTGTGTGTCACTACCACCCAGCTCATTTTCCTTTCTCAATGAAGTTCCTTTAGACCTGTTGAAAGTCAGCTGAATGTGAACCCATGGGTTATTCATGATACTTTTGTTTGTTCTTGTTCATTGGTCTGTTTGTCTGTTTTTGTGATAAAACAATGGAATTTTGATGACTCTAGTTTCACAATAAATTTTGAACTCAGGTAGTACAATGCCTCTAGTTTTGTCTTTTTAGTAAAGAATAATTCCTGATAAGATTTTAATTTCACATGATTTGAGATTTCCAGTAGCCTACCATCCCACTTGAGTTTTTCTGTGCTGATGAGAACACATAAGTCTGGATGCTGGGCCAAACGTTCTGTGGATGTCTGTCAGACTGCGAATTCAACACAACTCCTAAATAA
Source organism: Bramus lutescens (assembly GCA_001685075.1). NCBI lineage: Eukaryota > Metazoa > Chordata > Mammalia > Rodentia > Cricetidae > Bramus > Bramus lutescens. The sequence goes on along the minus strand of LOEQ01001008.1, from coordinate 179,795 downwards.
CTGCTCATTTTTTCTGTCTGGATGATCTGTCGATTGACAAAATGGGCCATTAAATTCTCCAACAATTATTAAGTGGGATTCTCACTATTTCTTTAGTCTATTAATATTTCCTTTCTATGTTTGAGTGCTTTGATAGTAAATGCATTCATACTTAGATTACCATTTCTTCTTGTTGAGTCAAACTCATTGTTATCATGTATTGACCTTTCTGTACTCATTTACTACTTTCATTTAAACTCAGTTCTATCTAATGTTAAGTATGACCACCTCCATTTCCTTTTGAATTTTATTTGGATAGAATTAGATTTTCTAGTTTTAACTTATTTCGGTCCATGTATTTGCTTTTAGGTAATTTGAATTTCTTATAAGGAACATATATTTGAAACTGCCCCACATTCAATATGGCGTTATATATCTTTTAAATATAGAATTTATGCTCTTTAAATTTAAAGTAATTGCTAATATGCAAAATCTTAGAGTAGCCATTTTATAACTCGTATATGTGAGAGTTCACTAATACTATCTAGTATTTTTTGAGCATAGTTTCCTTAAACCTCTTAAAACTTGGTAAGTATTGACACTTGTCAAAAGAAAGATAATTGTTAGTCTTTAGAATTTGTCTTTCTTTGCTTAAGCTTGTCTGGGAAGACAAGCTTATATTTATATTTTATATATTTTTTATATTTTTCAAGCTCATAGTCACTTCCACTAATTTAGCACTAGATGGTGTTTAAGTTTATGTTTGGAGTGTCTGATACTTGTGTATTATCACTATTTTAGCATCAAAGGACAATGACCTCCCAGGCTCCCATGTCTCTGGTTATTGTTTTGTTCAGTTGCAGTCAAAATGTTTCCTCCTTAAAAACGGTAGTCCATTTTCCCATGCTTCTCCTGGGGTTTGGAGTGTCCTAAATATCTTGTCCATTGTCACCAGCTTGTGGCTTTGACATCATGGGGTTATGTCCAATTTACTGAGAATCATCTCCGAGTTAAAAACTCCAAAAACTATGCTTTGTGTGCGGTCACCAATTCCATGGGACTCTATTATATCAAGAAACCATGTATGAAAACTGGACCAAAAGCTTACATTTCTATTGATTGTCTATTGAAGTGATGCTGGACAGAATAGAACTCCAATAGATTATGGTTTCATGTTGCCTCTTGATTCTATGTGATAGTATTTTTCAAAATTCTATCTGTTGACACCCTAATAAGTGTCATTAGGACCCGTCTGTAGGATAATGCTCTAATACCCTGTAAAGACTTGTCACTAATATTGATTTAATAAAATTCTGATTGGCCAATAGCCAGGAAGGAATATAGGCAGAACAATAAGACTATAAAAATTCTAGGAAGAGAAATGGTGGAGAGACATAGTCACACTCTGGATGCAGAGGAAGCAAGATAAGGATATCTCACTGAGAGAAGGTGCTGTGGGACAATGATTTATCAGTTGGATTGCTCTAATAAAACGCTAATTGGCCAGTAGCTAGGCAAGAAGTAGAGGTGGGGCAACCAGGCAGGAAGTCAAGGTAGGGCTATGAGAACTGGAGAATTCTGGAAAGATGAAAAAGTCAGTCAAGCAGACACAGAGCAAGCAAGATGTGATTGCCTTGCTTGAAAAGATACCAAGCCATATGAATAACACAGACAAGAATTATGGGCTAATATCGGTTATAAGCATTAATAGGAAATCTGAGCTACCAGGCAAACCAGGTTATGATTAATATAGACCTCTGTGTATTTCTTTGAAACTGAACAACTGTGGGACCTGGTGGGACAGAAACCTCTGTCAACAAGAAGGTACCAAGACATGTAGCTAAACATAGATAAGGATTATGGGTTAATTTAAATTATAAGAGCTAGTTAATAAGGCAAAGCTAATAGGCCATGCAATTTATAATTAATATAAACTTCTGTGTGTTTCTTTGGGACTGAATGGCTGAGGAACTGGGCAGGACAGAAAGTTCCATCTACAGACCTGTTCATCCTAGAACTGAGTTTCAAGGCAAAGTCATGTGTTAATTAATCTTAATTTACTTCAGTGAACAGAGTTTTTCTTTATGTTGTAAAAGTTGGGCTATATAGGTAACGGTAGTTGTTTGGCCACTAAAGTTTGGCCAGTGTCCAACAGTCATAACTACAAGATTAGATCCACATCATAACCAGTAAAGATACGGAGGAAAACACAATTCCATTTCAATGGCACGTTGGTTCCTACTGGATATAAAATATTCTAAAGGTATTATCTTGGAGACCTTGCTGAGGGCTAGGTAGTTGATCTTTCCCAACTTGGAGGTAGGGCAATGGTTCTCAACCTGTGGATTGTGAACATTTCTGGGCTGCTTATCAGATACCCTGTATGTCAGATATTTACATTATGATAACAACAGTAGCAAAATTACAGGTATACAGTAGCAATCGATTAATTTTATGGGTGGGGTCACTACAACAAGAGCTGTAGTAAAGAGTCACAAGTTTAGTATGGTTGAGAACCACTGGGTGAGGTAACAGACAATTCTCAGCTTTTTTGATTTTTTTGTTTTGTTTTGCATTTTTTTGCTGTTGTTTTATTTTTGAGACAGTTTCTCTGTTTAGCTTTGGCTGTCCAGGTAACGCTCACCTCTAATAGCCTCTAATCTGTCTTGTCAAAAGTTGGAGAGTGGGTAGATACTTGAGATCTATTAAAAGACTGGCATTGGTGCAGACCCCAAATAGATATGATCCCCTTGGTATATATTTTAAATAGGGATTTTAAGGGTGCAGACCTAGAGCACCTGTCTTTGAGCTTTGGTGTATTGATGTGGTCTTTATATTCTGTCCAATCCTGGTTCTCATGCAAGTGAGCCCAGAAGTGAACCAAATATACAACCCTATGTGAGCCTTAAAGCCCCTACTACAAGATAGATCACCATCCCTCCTGCACCATTTGTGGATGGGCAATAGATAGAGAAAATTTCTGTGTTGACTCAGTTAAATGTTTTGGTCAATTGGGTTAGACAAGAGACAGGGATTAGAATATTCTGCCCACCTCCTAATTTCACTAGTACTGATCAAGAGAGATAGAATTTAGAATGTTCTTCTCATCTCCAAATTTCACTGTTATTGTCAAGTCTATAGCTTAGACTTAGTTTCCTTTCCCTGACTCAAGTGGGAGACACCTCTCCCACATGCTTAGCTGAGTTGAGGAGGCAATATGAGCTAGTATTTCCTTCTTAAGCCTTCTTCAATATGTCTTTTCTTTGTATCATATTAAAACTAGTCTTGTTT
>LOEQ01001008.1:159830-170276 GCA_001685075.1 Bramus lutescens | reverse complement strand
TATATACCCAAAAGTGGTATTGCTGGCTCTTGAGGAAGGTTGTTTCCTAATTTTCTGAGAAATCTCCATACTGATATCCAACGGGGTTGTACCAGTTTCCACCCCCACCAGCAATAGAGGAGGGTTCCCTTTACCATACATCATCTCAAGCATAAGTTGTCATCAGTGTTTTTGATCTAGGCCATTCTTACAGGTATAAGATGGAATCTCAGAGTTGTTTTGATTTGCATTTCTCTGATGACTAAGGATGTTGAGCATTTCTTTAAGTGTCTTTCAGTCCTCTGTTGAGAGTTATGTTGTTCTAAATATTAGCATTGACATCCAATTTGGGCCAAACAAGTTTTTTTAATAAACACTTTATTGTATCTTCTTATAAACCAGAAACATGTAGGTTAAAACATATCTGCCAATTTATGATATTCTGATAAGATTAAAGAATATTTATTACACAAAATTATATAGCCTAAGTGAGACACTGAGCTGGATGTTCACATTATTGTATTATAGAATCTTGCCTGCAAAAACTATTGGATCATTGTGTGTGTGTGTGTGTGTGTGTGTGTGTGTGTGTGAAAATAATAAATTTATTTGAAAATAAATCACAACACATGTGGATTACATTCTAGGAGAGGTCCAAATTTTCTTTCTGAGCCATCCCTTGTGCAGCATCTTCCTGCTGTGTCCTTTACCTACTCAACATCATCATGGCTTAAAGTCACTTAAAGTAATATTACCTGATGAAACAGCAAGTCGGTGTAGACTAAAGCTACATTGAACCCCAATACCTATGCCACTCACAAGTCTTCATCATACCAGCTCAACACTGCAACTTGTAACTTGCTATGTCACTACAATATCAATAAGATAATTTCTTAGAGACTGTACATTTACAGCTATTAATTCAGTTTATTTTTATAATTCTATTTATTGATATTGATTATTGTAATCTGTACTTGATTATACTTTATAAATGTTTAGGCATAGAAAAAAATAATTTATGGAGGTTTCACTATTCCTGCCAATTTCATTATTTGGGTTGTCTTGGAAATTATTTCCTACTTGTGTGTTATGCAGGGAGGACAACTTTGTGCTGTTGCTATTCCTTGGTATGTACTCAATTCATGAAAAAGACCAGCCTTACTTGTATTTAAGTTTCCAGTAGTTATCTTAGTGTCTGAGAAAATTAAGTACTTAATGACTATTTGTAGCATGGCATTAGGTCTATTAAACATGGAAAATGTGTGGGACCACAAGAAGTGAGACTAGACATACAGTCAGTGTCGAGATAGCTGAGGGCAGTGAAGTCAGGCAGGGGAGTTAGGCTATTATGTACATTTAGTTTTCAAGGAAGTGGCAAAGTCTCAGACTGAGTGTTAGAGAGATAAGTGTGCCCACAGAGCTCAGGACAGATGGTGATGGGAACTGGTGGCGTCAGGAAGACTACCCAGGAATCTCTAAAACAAGAAAAATCCCTGAAATACACCCAAGCTGGTGCAAGGAGACAGACACTTAAGAACTGTGTATTTCAAAGTTTTTTTCTTCTATTTATGCATGGAGGAAAATAAAGTTGACATATTCATTTGCTGGATTCTATTTCACCATAACAAATTCTATTTGGTTTGGTTTCAAACAAGCTTAACAAGAAAACAGCTGCAAAAATATTGACTAACCTGAAGCATCGTCATTTCCAAATGATTTAACATTGCACTGCAACAACGCTAGCATCAAAGTGATTAAAGCATGCCTCACCAACCCTCCGCAGCCAAATAAAATAATTAGACTAAAGAATTACATATGAACACTTCTCGGGCTGACAGACACGTTAGGACGGGACCTTGGGACAGAGATTGGGACAGGTTCCTCTTCCCAAGCTTATCTTTCTTGCATTCTCGCCAAAGGCAGCAAAGTGGTTGCTTGTTTCCATGGGATCATCAACTAAAACCTAGACAATAACAACCCTAGAGAATAATATATCTTACACCTAAAGCTGACACATACCATGAACTTCAGGAATCAGATGTAGAAACTTGGCTGTTCTGAGTGCAAATGGAATTTTATGTTTTCATCTAAACTGGAAATTCTCAGGGGTGCAACTGTCAGCATTGTTCTTTTCTGTAAGCCCTGTAGTCTTGCGGGGTTTCCTCCCTCTCTGCCCTTAGTGAAAAGGCAAGTGTGTCCCTTCACACGTCCCATGCCGAGGTCTCTGTGAGCTTAGTTACTCAGGGGCACCCTTGCTTGGGATGTCATCAGCATTTACACTGGGGTTTCTTTGATTCACATAAACTCCGAGCTGACCCACCGAAGCTTCTAATCATGCCTTTTGTCAGTGCATTATTATTCTCCTCTCACCCTCTTTCAGCTTTGAAATGTCAACCAGATACTCAAACCACACTTCTGTAATAGAAACACAATTTTGGAGAGCAGATAATATAATTACTTGCAAAGTAAATGAGGTAAATATATTAGTAACTGTCTAATATTTTTAAAGCATAGACATTATCTTCTTCAGTGGATTTGAGAAAGACACCAGAGGCATTCATGGTCTATAACCCATTACAGAGAATTGGGGAGGGGTTCTGAGAATCGGTAGCAGCATAAAGGATTCACAATCCCAATCCTGCACATATATGCACTTTTTCTTTTCTTCCTTTACCCTCTCATTCATTCCGACTTTATTATCTTCTTTAAAATCTACCCTCTTTCTGTGTGTGTGTGTGTGTGTGTGTGTGTGTGATCAGAGGACAGCCTCAGTGGTTGGTCCTATACTTCTGCATTCTCTGGGTTTCTTGCTTGCTGCTGTGTTCCTCAGGCTAGCTAGTTCATTAGCGTCCAGGGCCCATGTCTGCCTTTCATCTCACTGTAGAAGCGCTAAGATTAGAAACGAATCTCCTCTGGCTTTAAGAGTGTTTGGGGAATCTGTAATCTCATCCTCACATTTAGTAGAGTTGTGTCCATACCTAGCTCCTTAATGAGACAGGTCTCATGAAGCCCAGGTTGGCTGAAGCCAGCAAGTTTTCAAAATGACTATGAATTTCTGAACCATTTTAGCTTTACCTACCTGTGTTTGCTGAGACTGTTTACATGTGCTATGGCACACAATTATATGTGTATTTTTCAAAAGAGAGGTGTAAGTTGAGCTTCTTCAATGTATTTTATATCTAGGCAAATATGAAAAGAAAATTGTGTTTCCCATACATAGTGAGAATAAGAAAGTTAGTATTTCCTGTGGGACAATGGTTTATTACCCTGTCACTTCAAATTCGATCTCAAAAGCTCTGACATGCTCTCCTGAGTATCATTCTTGTGCTGTAAAGTACTGATAGCTTGGTCGAGATACCCTGTCTAAGAGCAATACCGTGTGGAAGGCACAGCCTGGTAGAGAAGTAAAGCTAAAGCATAGGTGGAAGGAGAATCCGCTGTGATGGGAGTACTGAGATTAACCAAACACAAGATATTATTAGCAGCAAAATGGAAGAAGGACTTCTTTTCTATAATTAGCCTAATATAACTAAACCTAATACTATTTCAATGTCCTCTTCTCTGGGTGGGACTGAGTACATGGATTAGAACTTTTTTTTAAAAATTTGGTTAAGACACCATGACCTATCGAATAATAAATGAACTCACATCTGAACTTCTGAGTGCCTCTCCTTCTCCTAACAGTAGGTAGACCCTGTCCTTTTGGGAAAACACAACGAAGATATTAAATAGTCATAAATATGGGAAATCTTACTGGCAATCTCGTATTACTAACAGGGTGTCAAGCTACTAAAGGTGGAAATCATCACCAGGTTTCATATTATGAATTTCCCTTAGTGTTGAAGCCGTGAGACAAGGATTTCTCTTGGGCAAAATAGTCAGGTGCTCTCCCATGTGAAGGTCAGGTTAAGGACTGGGTAATTCTTGTTTTTTATTGAAATAAATGCTTGCTTTTCAAATAATTCTTTGTATTTCCTTTTCAGTGTCCTTTAATACAATTGTGCATTCAGCCTAAAAGCTCGCATGACCTGATGATCTCCATTCTTCCTCTTCAAACCCTCAAAGGAAGGGAGTGGTGAGTAATACTGAATCTAATAAATTTAGGATTAAGTAACACAGACTTCCTCAGTTTTTGAGTGCTAAATGAACATGACCTTAAGCCCTTGAAAAATTAAATTTATTTCCAGAGATCCTGAACTGGGTGGAGTTGGCAGTTTCTCTCATAAATCTGCATGGCTGGAAAATGGCTTTGCACACCCTATAAATGGGGATTCCTTCACTAGGTTTCACACACACACACACACACACACACACACACACATACACACACGAAGGTTTCATGAGGTAAAGATTTACCACTTAAAAAGAAAATCAGCTTTGAAGAAAGTCAGATTTCACCCCCTTCCAATCTGAGAACCAGACTTCTGAAGGAGGAAATAGGAAATTTTGCACATTGAAATCGATACAGCTCAACGCCCAGCCACCTCTGTCTGCCAACCCAGGAGGCTCACCACAAGTCCTTGCACTACCCTCTCCTCTTTACCTTCAAGGGAAAGGCGTTCCAATCACTAGGTCTGAGGACTCTTAGGCACAGGAGTATATTTAGTGTCTTCCATGAAATGTGTTTGTCATTTGCATTTAATGCTTTAAGCTTGCTTTTCTACTCCTGCCTTGATACCACATTTCACTATTGTCCCAATTTTGAATGACTTGGGCTTTACCTATTGACTTAGTGGCTGTCCTAAAATCTCCTCATTGAGGTCACTTCAAAGAATTTTCTGATTTTTGTTCAGAAAGATTTTGTCTTTCAGTTCACTCCCAAGCAAAGCTTGGGTACAAAAATTCAGCAGAGGCAGCAAAATACTCATTGTAAAGTAAAAACTAGCCTTTGGTTCTGTAGTTTATTTAATTCCTTCAACATCTACAAGTGTTTGTCTATTTTCCCAGTTTTAATTCTAGAAAGGCATTCCGTTTGATTCAAAACAGCAAGAATTAATTGATAATGATTTGACTTCACTTTCAGCAGTTTCAAGATCAAATGCAAAGCTTTTGGCTGCCAAGTCACTCATTACTATCTACATAAAAATGCCAATTACAATCAACATGTCTGTATTTCATTATATAGAGTCAACTATTCAAACAACACAAAGCATAAAAAAGAAAGAATGTTAGTCAAACCTAAAATCTCACACAAAACAACTTCAAATTGGTAGATGTACGTGATACTGGCCTTTTGCTAGGTAACGTGCCCACTAGAAATGCTTCTCTTTGCAAATGGAAGTCCAGCAGGAAAGTAAGAATGAAGTCAATTCTCACTTATTCTTCTGCAGCGGAGTGTTGAGTATAATTCTGTTCTCTAGCTTTAGAATAGTATATATGGTAAAGGTGAATGAGATGATTTTACTTAGGGAAAGCTTTATTAGACTCAAAGTCTATTGCATCCATAGATCTATGTTCTTATAAGGACAGGGTGTGGGATAGGAGTATATTAAGTCTATTATGTCACATTAACCATGCCTTTACTTTCAATTCACAGGTTTTTTCCTAAGTAGGTTAGATTTTAATTGTAGATACTTCATATGGAAGTAAATCACATGAGAATCATCATTTATAAATGTTCAAATCTATAATTTCAAAAATGAGTCTTTTTAAATTCTTCCAATCTTCCTGTGATGTATACTTTCCCATTGTACTATGACTAAGTAGTACTTCCCTGGGGAACAATGCCGCTGGGGAGTGGACTTCCTCATTGATGTGGAATGTACTTCTGAATATATCTTTCTTTGTTGGATGATGAATAAAGCTGTTTTGGCCAATGGCTTAGCAGGGTTATGCCATGCAGGAAATCCGAACAGAGATATATATAGAGAGTAGGCAGAGTCATGAACATACAATGCAGCTGCCAAAGGAGACTTACTGGTAGGCCACAGCCTTGTGGTGATACACACATTAATAGCAATGTGTTAATTTAATATGTAAGAGCTAGCTAGGACTATGCCTAAGCTATTGGCCTAACAGTGTTGCAACTAATAAAGTTTCTGTGTGATTATTCGGGTCTGAGTGACAATCAAATGAACAAGCAGTCTCTGTTTACACCTCATAAATAACTGGAGGATAGTTCTGAGGGAAACTGATCCTACCGTAATTCTTCACATTGCTTCCTCAAGGCCTTGATAATTTCTCCATTTTCATACCGTGCTTAAAATCAAAATTCTACCTCATTAATAAGTAAGAATGTGTTCTAGCCAAGCACATGAACTTAATCAAAAGAAAAGTCTTAAAGTCCACATCTTAATATGTTTTGCTCAGAGTTGTCAGTAAAATATATAAAAAATAAGATTCCTCATAGTAACACCTCTTCAAAATAGAGACCAAGGGATTATATTTAAAATATTATATTTTTTATTCTTATAATTTTAAATATCAATTTGTCTCAAAGTTAGACTAATGCATATTGCAAACAGTGATCAAGTCATATGTGAGGCTTTGGTCACTGCTGAGGCATTTTAAACCATCTGTATCCTAAGCCTTTGAACATGCCTTTGTTTTTCCTGGAAGTTGTTCAAAACATGTGCTCACTCTTGCTATTATGAAACTTAAAGTAATTTGCCACATATATGTCCGGTTTTCATTTATCATGCTGGTCCCTTGTGAAATCTGCTCTTACATGCCCACTGACTCGGGGAAAATTTCACATTGGCTCCCTCATTTAGAATAGATATCCATCATCCGTAAGGGGTGCCCTAGGTTTTCTCCAGATGATGCCCTCTAATCTTGCTAGAGGTGGTCAGAAGACTGACGTCATCCTTCTCACGCATGCCTACTAGAGGGCATTTCTCCAACAGGCAGTATTTACACTGTTTAGACAGTAAGACAATATTTCCTTCTTCAACTTTTATCTTTTCCATAAGCTGTTTATGCCCCATAAACTTTGTGCTGTTGGTCAATGACTTAAAATCCCAGGACCCCTTGTGAGTCTTACTTCAGTTCCTTAGTTGTCAGTTTTACCTCTAAACATGTCATGCTTCTTGCGTTAATAACTCCAGGATATAACCAGATTTAGCTTCCTTTTCTTATTTCCGTACTTTTCTAGGATCCTGGTTAATATCTATCATTTCTTCTCCATCCATTTCATATCCTGGACACCAATATCCAGTGAAAATGGAAAGTCCAAAGAGCAAATTTCTCTCCTATTCAAATATTTATTCTTTATATGGTCACACTAAGATTCACACTGTTCTTCTAAATTACTTGAATATAGTCAACAATGATGTTGTTCTCCCCTGTCACAGCAGTAGACATCATGTGATACTGCCTTTTTGAAGTTTCCCAATAATCACAAATTAGGTAAATTTTGTAGTGAAAATTCTCTAATGCAAATGGTTATTTTATAGAAAATATTTTAAATTTTTTTCAATATTCAAAGATCCATTTAATATTATATTTGAAATTATTTAGAGCATTTTATTTTACATATATGGCAACTCTCATCTTTCCAGTTGTTTTGTGAATCCTTTCATCCATCTGATTAGATGGCCCAGCAGGTAAAGGTACTCAGTATCCAGTTTTATCCCCAGAATTGGATCCTTTAGACTCACAGGATGGAAAGGGAGAATGACTCCTGTAAATCTTCTCTTGATCAGCATGTACATACTTTGGCAAGCACACACACAGACACTAACACATGTGTCTCTCCTGTCATCCAGGCAGACTTTGTTACACACTGTTAATAATGTGAAGATGGACTTACTCCATCTGGAAACCAAACTGTGGATGCATATGGCGACATCCTCATGCTCCTTGTCCACATGCTTATGTTGAAAGGGAAGAAGAACAGGGGAAGCAAAGCTGTCTAGAAGATTGTATTTCTGAATTTACCTTTTCTTTAAGTTAGCTGTGATTCTGGTTAATACATAGACTGTCATTCAAAAGTAAGAGCAGGCCTGAGGTTCTGTATTTCTTACATGTGCCCAGGTTATACAGATTCTCTCGATGTCTAAATCCCACTTATAACAGAAATGCAGGGAAACATTGAGGCCCCTTTGTGCTCAGCTTGCTTGATTTAAAGAACTGAATTCTTTCTTTTTTTACACAGAGACTCTCAAACTCTTAATCCTTAAGTCTTAATCTATGCATTTTCTAACACTGTGTTGTTGGGAACTGTACCTCACTAAACTATTCCTACAGCTGTCTTACAAGCAGTGAATTAACTATTTCATTTAAACTAAAGAAGTAAAACATACCACTAACTCAGGTCGTCTAGTACTTCAGGGAAGTGAATTCCTTTTGTATGGAAAAACTATCCAAGAGAGATCGCAGAATGGGAATTAATTGTATGCTTTAAAAAATTGTCATGCTGTCTATGGCAACATTTCTGCCCCAAATTATGAGACACTATTATGTATTTAAGGACCTTAGGTGTGCTTCATATGTGTCTTCAAAAATACATTATATTCAAACTTTCAGTTTTGTCACAACTTACATTCCATGATAACATTTGCATTGTTTGTGTAATTAATATTTCAGTTGGTCCTCAAGGACAATCTACTTTCCAAGAGACCCACTGCTCAGGTGAGGAGGGCAGGCTTAACAAGCCACTGCTCAGACAGAGCTTGGGAGAAAGTACTGACATCTCATTGTGTCTTCCATCTTTGGATCTCTGGCTGTGCTTCCTATTTTAATATTTAGAATTAATATTATTTTATGCAAAAAACTATATATATTTATAGTTACTAAATTAACATGAATGCATTACTACTACATCTTCCACTTTATACTGCAAGATGTGATGCGTACTATGACTTTAGTAAAACAGCCCCGTTAAGTGCCAACTTTCTTTGTAGTGAATAAGCATTTATTCTAGTTTTTGCATCTATTGAATCAGTGAAGTTCAAACAGCACATTTAAAGATTTTGTTTTCTTTTCCTTTTTCTCTTCTCTTATTTACTTTATTCTTTTCCTCTTCTCTTCTCTGTGAATCAGGAACTTGAGTAGAACAGACTAGTCCTGAATTCCCGATACTCCTGTCTCTCCAACTATTTCACATACAATAAGAGAAGTCAAGATCTAAGTCCTACGGTTTCAGAATCTGCTTTTTCATAGTGAATTGAAAAAAAAAACAGACATGTTATTGGATGAGCCAATCTGGAAGGAAATTTCTAGGTGAGACACCTGTTGTACTTTGTAGCTAAATGAATTAGTTTGTAAAAATACTAAAATAAATTTATATACTTATGCATTTAAAATTTCTTAAAAACAAAGTGCCATTCCATCAAATAAATCATGACATTATTGTAAAATGGCAGGTAAAAAAAAAGTAATAGAGGGCTTCAAATTTTCTTATTAATGAAAACTCTTGTAAGTTTAGGTTTTTACTATTTGAAGTTGTTGAAAAGAATATATTTATCAAAGAAGTAGTTGCAACAGCTAGGTATTTATTTTGCTTGATATTTGTGCTCTTTCATGTTACAGTCAGAGGATAGCATAAGGGTCCTTAGACTCAACGAATGTAAGCCTTTAACTAGGTTCTGTGCTTTCAGAGCTTCTTCCTCTGGGACAAGTCATTTAGGCTCAAGGTCCTCATACATATTATCAGTTAAGTGTGCCTGGAAGCAATGGTTTCTCCAGAGCTTGAGAAGTTGCATGGGAATGTATTCTCCACATTGTATACCTTTGATTTACACTTACTTGGACAGATGTTTGCTAGTGTCTTTATCTGTTATTTTGCATTGAGAAAATAAGCTTGAAGTGGACAATGACTTTTATCTGACATAGAACATTACCTGACATATGTGTGTGTGCTTATAGTACTGAGTTTCATGATGACATGCTCTATGTCATACATGATGTCATGTATCAGTAGTCATACAAATTATAATGCTTGGCAAAATGGGCACTGTCATAATAAAACATTAATTGTTGCTTTGATGAATGTCTTTGCAAAACAATAGCACATCTAAGTCTTTTGTATTCATTTATGTGTGAGTAGGCATTGTATGCTCAGAAATCAGAAGAAGGTGTGGGATGTCATACTTTGTCACTCTCTCCCTTTTTCTTTGAGACAATATTTCTTCTGAAGCTTGCACTGCATCCCATGTAGAAAGCAGTAAGCCTCAGCAATCCTCCCTCCTCTGCACTTTCACCGATCTCAGAGCTGTGATTACAGATAATTTCAAGGTGACCAGATTTATTACTGTGGGTACTGGGACCTGAAAACTATTCCTTATAATTGCAGATACCTTAACTGCTGAACCATCTTTCTAGTCCAACTTAGGATTTTAAAGATGCAGCCACAGCATAGTTATAAAGAGTGACCATGGGATGGAAGGGGTATCACCAAGAGCATGCCTAAATGAGCATGCATCAAGGAAGGTCATGAAAACAAGATAGCCTCAGTTACACAGAGACACTGGAACTCTGAAACTGGGGGAGGGGATTCCCCCTACCACCACAAGAACAACAAAAAAG
>LOEQ01001008.1:139690-157506 GCA_001685075.1 Bramus lutescens | reverse complement strand
TCTCTCTCTCTCTCTCTCTCTCTCTCTCTCTCTCTTTCTTTCTTTCCTTTCTTTATTGTTTTTTAAAGGTACTTCTGGTCAGAAATAAGTACAGATACACAATAAAGACAGATTCAGCTAAAAAAAAATGCCCTATAAATGGGTCACAGTGTTGGATAAATGTATGTAGGCTTGGGAAAGAGAAGAAAGAGAAAAAAGAGACAGTAAACAGTAAATGAAATATAAAAGAGTACAGACAGTCATAGGTTAAAGGAATAAAGATAATAAAATAAATATTAAGCTTGAAGAAAAAGTAATAGGGTGAGAAAAATAAACCATGTAAAGAAGAAAATACACAGAGTCTAGATTATGTATATTATTGTGTTTTATTTGAATTTTTTGAGTGAATGAGTGAAGTCCAGAGAGACATTTCATTGTACAGCCTGCTAAGCTAAACAAATATATATATATATTTTAAAGTTGTCTTGACTTCAGAATTTGGGTATATGGATTTGTTGTTTTGGAAAAGAAGTTCTTTTGTTTTCACAGAGGATGAGAACCTGTGGATTAATTCCATACTAATGTGGTTTGATTGACCAAGACCCCATGAAAGGTCACCTTGAACACCCCTAAAAATTACTTCACCCAACAGAAAGAGATTTACACCCAAATTTCCTAAATGAATGCTTATAATTGGTTGTTTACATTTAAAAGGGGATATGTTATAGATATGAATACTTTGCTTTGGTATGGATCTTGGTTTATTGATACAAAATTTAAGATAAATTTTATGTATGTATATTTCTGCTCTTGATTAAGGTATTGTGTTTGAGCAGCTCATTTAAAATATAATGTATACTTAAGAAATGTAGATTAATAGATAGTCATCTATAATAGTCAAGTGTGTAATTCTGTTAGTTATGTTTTCTAGAAATATAGAGATATATTTCAGTTAGATAGGCATCCTTCAAATCTTTCAGAGACCTTCAGAATATGACATTTAAAATGTTTAAAGAGCTTAAGACTTTTCATGACAGTGAGGCACATATGCTCCTGGCAACACCAATCTACTTCAAGAGGATGATGAGCATTGAAGAGGCTCCTTATGAAGGTTGTTAGCCATTTGGGAAAAAACTGCTCTTTCCTGGACTTCTTGATGAACTGGGCATGCAGGACACACAGAAAAATGATAGCTGACCTTGCCTAAAGATGAGACTGTCCTTTGAGGTTCCTATTTCATGATAGAGACTGCCAGACATTTTGCAGGACACAGAAGAGTACAAGGCATAAGAGATCCTGCTTCATGGAAAAGTCTGCTAGATACTATTGAAAAGTAGGTTGAAGATTGGAAGCCCCCATGTTACAGAAGAACTTTGGGTAACAGTCCAGGAAGCACGAAGTCTCTGTCAATTCTAGAGTTTTGGAAGTTGCTTACAATGCACTTCCTGTTAAGTTAGGTAATATTATATCCTTCTGGTGTCTTTGATTGAGTTGAAGAATAGATAATGATAGTTACAGTTTTCCTTAGTTATGATAAAGATAAAATAGATATAAATGTTGTAACTATAATTCTTGCTTGATAATTGTTTTGTTATATGGAGTTTTGCTATGTTAAGTTAAAAACCTACCTCTTTGTACAAACAGAAAAGGGGAAATGGTGTAAGAAGTCCTTCTGTCTATGTGTTGCTTTTTTAGTTAATAAAGAAGCTGCTTTTGGCCAATGGTTTAATGGAATATAGCCAGGCTGGAATTCTATCTATCTATCTATCTATCTATCTATCTATCTATCTATCTATCTGTAAATGGAGTCAGAGAGATGCCTTGTAGACCTGCTGGAGACAGATGCCAGGGACAGAATTCTACTCAGTAAGCCACAGCCATGTGGCAATACACAGATTAAAAGAAATGGGTTAGTTTAGGATATAAGAATTAGCCAAAAATATGCTTAAGCTATTAGGCAAGCTGTATTGCAATTAATACGTTTCTGTGTGATTATTTCATGTCTGGGAAACTGGGAACAAATGTGCTATCTCTGCCAATAGAAGATATTTTAACTATCAGTTTAATATAAAGTTGTTTGATTTTCTCAGCAGAATTCTTTAAACACATGGTAAGATGCCTAGCACAAATCATAGGAAAAAAATAAACTTTTTAGACATGTAATTTTGGAAAAAGCTATTCTTAGACTCAAATACCCACATAATGAGTAACTACAACATAATGCTTTTAAATTACCCATTGATGTTCATTTAAATCTTTAAAACAATTATCTTATATTTTGTTTTATTTATCTCCTTAGAATTTATGTTCTCATTGATTTTTCCCACTACAAAACCTGTATAATTGGTATCTTAGCTATTGTGGACTGTGAAAGTTTTTAGGTGAAATAATATCTTGCTCTTTTAAATAAACTTTAATGTATGCTAGTAACAGTAATTAGTAGCAGTTACATAGAATTTATTATTTTTCTATTATTATACAATTAAGTTATAATGCAGCTGAATAGATTTGGTAGACTAAATTTATCATTATGATTATAAATATTAACTGAAAAAATGTACTTGGGTAGTTAAAGTATCTTTTACTTCTCAAGAGTAAATAATTCTGGTCTCTGTTTTAAGTAATTATTGACTAATGTAAGTTTGTAGAAGTTAATGTGCATTTCTGAAAAAAAAGATATGTTATTCAAAGAAGACATTCATATATCCTAGGAACCCCTGTAAAATATCTGTTACTCACCTTTGTAGGTTAGTTTTAGACGTGGAATATTTTGTTTAGATGTTTCAGTGACGGGAAGAAAGAGCACAGTTATGATTAACATCATCCAAGTATGAAGAAGGTGAAGATCTTGACTTCCGAACCTTGGCTTCTCATCTTTATTAGCATTCATGATGAAAATATAGTCTTTAAAACAATGTCAACTCAACCTAAAAAGCAGAAAAATAAAATAAAATTACTACTCAAAGGCAATAGCTTAGATTTTCCTAGAGTTAGCAACAGCTGTTGGATTGTATGACATATTTCCAAAGTATAATCTCTCTTTTCTCTCACTTTGTTTTTACAGACATTTTACAGAGAGACTGAATCAGATTTAAGTGATAAAATTCAAATTTATCTTTAGTTGGGGGAATGAATACACTAGTAGAAATTTAACTATTTTGTTAATGAATAGTTTTCTTCTCCTTAAGTTGTTTTATTTTCTTTTTGTTTTAAATGCGTTCTCCTGGAAATTATCTTTTTATCAAAGCTTTGTGAGTCTTTTCATGAAGTAGAAGTACTTGTGGAACTCTTCCTGTGACTGACAACAAGCCCAAAGGAAGAGATCCTCAAATGGTATCAGACATAAGACAGTATTTCCCCTTGTTGGCTTACAAGGCTTTACAGATGTTTAGGTTGGTGAGATTGGGTAAGACCAGGTTAGGGCCACAGTGCAGAAGCTTGCCCTGTGCCATGACTGCAGGTGTATCTGCCCCACAGAGGACAAGACTGCACAGAAAATTACTTTGTAAAATATGAACATTTAAGAGGGGAAGAAAATAGTTACTGACTCCACTGTCAACAGTAAACTGATTGGCTGTTCTTTGTTAAGCTAGATAGAAATAATAGAAATAATTGAAATAGAAACAATTCAAATGAAACCTGAAATTAGTCACACTCAGTATTATATATTATTCATATATCAGATGTATTCAAAAATATGTTCTATATGACACAAATAATTTAACACTAATGACATCTATGAATCTTAACTCTTAATTTCATTGTTGAGAAAGTGGATATATAGGTAAAATAATTCCTCCACGGTCACATGATCAAGTGAGAGAAGAGTCAGAACATCTGATCATGACTTAATCTAACAGCCGCCTTCATGCCTAAATCCTTGCTAATTTTTGTGTCGAGTCAGCTATCTTCTACTTATTAATGGGGTCTTAGCTTCTTTTCCCTTATCATTAAGGTACCATCTGTTTTTCAAGTCAACAGTCAATAAAAAAGGTATTTCTAAGTTGGAGCCAAGTAGGCATTCTTCATGTGGTGTCTGTTTTTTTTTAATTATTAGACAGACAACACTGTATTTCATTATTAACAGTTTCATACATAACAGATGTAAACAGTATGTTAAGTAGTGTTATTAAATATTGCATATTCAGAATAAATATTTCAAGCTTATTTGTGTTAGGTTTAGAATATTAAATTAAGGTTGTTTTTTTTTCTTATGGAAGATGGGCTATTCAGGTTCTGATGTGTATGGCATACTTTCATTTGTTGGTTCAGCCTTGTTCACACTAATAAAGTTTTATGCCAGCAAACTACAGACCAGATCTGTTAAATACTTTCAATATCAAGATTACTTTAAATCTCAGAAAGTAAAATCCATTCATAAAATTAAATTAATATCATGTCCTAATGTATATGAATTTATATACTGAGGATTAATTTCAATTTTATGCATTTTTAAATACTTTTACCATTTTTGATGAGCAAATTACATTTTTTCAATTACTCTCATTATCTTCGAAAGCAATACAACTGTCCCTTGCGTAGAATATATGTCTTCAGTTTTTATGGAGTATTGTATATGAAGAGTTACATTTATTTGTATATTTATTTAATGACATTTTCATAAGTGTGCACTTAGCAGTAGTTAACTCACATTATCTTGACACTTTTTGAAGTTTTTACCCAAGTGACTGCAGTGTAACAGATCAAAGATGTGGTGGCTTTTCTTAGTTGTCAACTTGCCTACATCTGGGATTAACTAAAACCCACCTGTGAGGGCTTTTTCTTTCTGAATGAAATAATTACTAGTGGGAAAACCCACTTCTAATCCATATATTAAAAATGAGAAGATAAACCTTTAATCAAGATCTTTTGAAGTGTGAAGATCCACCTCTAATCTAGACCACAACTTCTTCAGGCAACCTATCAAAAGGAAATGGAAGAAGGAAGCTCTCTCTCTCTCTCTCTCTCTCTCTCTCTCTCCTCTCTCTCTCTCACTCTCTCTCGCTCTCTCTCTCCTGTCTCTCTCTCTCTCCTCATCCCTCTCTATCTTCTCTCTCCCTCCCTCTCTTGCCCTCCCTGCTTGTATGCCCACTCTTCCTGGCACATCCATTTCTTCAATGACATTAGAGTCTTCTTCTAGGATTTTGGCATAAATTGAAGGCATCTGAGACTTCCAGCCTCATGAACTGAAAAATTGGTGGATTCTTAGACCTTCAGTTATTAGGTATCCATTGTTGGATTAGTTGAACCATAGACTGCAGCTATTGCAATGAATCCCATATATGTATGTACACACACACACACACGCATATATATACATATATATGCGTGTGTGTGTGTGTGTGTGTCTTATAATCATTGTTATTTTAGGGAATCTCAACTAACAAAAATGGGATGATGGCATGGTTTAGTGGGTAAAACTGCTTGCAGCACAAGCCTGAGGTCAATACCCAGAACCTACCTGAAAATCTGGATGCTGTTACGTACATCTCTACTCTTAGCACTGCTATGGAAAGATGGGAGAAAGAGACAAGAGTATCTTCTCTAAACTTACAGACTAGATATTCTGAAATACAGGAGAAACAGTGGGGGAGCCTGTCTCAACAAGTGGAAGCCAAGAATTAATTCCTCAAAGTTGTCCTCTGCTCTCCAGATGTACCCCATGACCCTTGTAAATGATGTCGTCACATTGGTCACCCAAACTTTAGTAAATTTAAAATGATAAATAGAGCATCACCCTTTATAAAAATTTATTTTTCAGCTTATAATTATGCACATATTAATATAACATACTAATGGATACCTTATTTAAATTGAAATACTCTCAAAATTAAAATTAAATAGTTATTTTATGTATTTGTGTGTAAGTGTGCTTGTGTGTGTTTGTGTATTTGTGTGTGTGTATGTGCATGCTCACTTGTGAACAGGTGCATATCTGTGAGACAACCAGAGGAGAATCTTGCATGTTATCCCTCAGACACTGTCAAACTAATTTTTGTTTAGACAGGGTCTCTCACTGGTCTGGAATTTACTGGGCAGGCTAAGTTGATGGGACATCAAATCCTAGGGTTTCTTCTCCCCAGACCTGTTATTACAAGTGCATACCACCATTCCTGTTTTTTTTAATTGTTTTATTATGGGGATTCTGGAATTTGAACCTGGATTTGTATCTTACCAAATAATTTCTCCAACTCATTTTTAAAATGGTGGCTTGCTTCCAGGTTGGCCTTCAGTTAATTTTCTTATACAACTCAAGTCTAGTTGGCAAGGGGTGGCACATAGTGAGCTATGACCACTTCCATCACCAAGCAACAATGAAAATATCCCCCACCAACACTCCCATAGGCACATCTAAGGGAGGCAATTCTACAGTTGATTTTCTCTTCTTGGGTAGCTCTAATTTGTATTAAATTCACAAAAATTACACTGTACAATGGACAAGTGATTAAACACAACAAAATACTTCTAAAAATGAGATATAAGAAATGTTTTAGAAAATAACTTAAAGAAAGGAACAATCATTTATAAATAAATATGTCCTCCCTTGGACTTCCCACAGGGCAGGGAAACCTGACTGCTCTTTGGACTGGAGAGGGAGAGGAAGGGAGATTGGGGGAAGGGGGATGGAAATGGGAGGAGGGGAGGAGGTTGAAATTTTTAATAAAAATTTTTAAAAAATAAATAAACAAATATGTCCTCGTGGAGGAAAGATCAAATGATAGAAACAGCAAAGGAGAACTCAAGAAAGAGTGATTCCTGACTCTGGGTTCTGGAAAAGCTAAAGAGAGGGCAAGATGGCTTGTGCTAGATGGTCAAGGCAGAAGGGAAGAAGATTAGAATATAATAAATTGGGACTTGAAGGGGGTAGCAAAGAGAAATTTCAACTCTTTGTCTCATGCCACCTTTGAAATCTAACATGTGCATTGATTTACTCTTTTCTCTCTTGACTTGGTAATGTATGTTGGCTCCATCATTTCTATCATGGTCTGTCACCTTTCATTCTCACAGTTCTCTCCCTTTTATCTCTGCCTACCTGGGAAGAGATTGCGGAATCTGGTTCCATCCTACCAATAGCCTCACGATGCAAGGACGTTACCTACACCCTCTGCAAACAGTGAGAAGTGAGTGGACTAATAAACTGAGTAAATTCAAATTCTAGTTGAGTTCCGGAGAGCCTGGCCAAATGGAGGACTGCTTTCTTTTTGACATGTAACAGCAGAGATGTGTGTTTACATGCAGAGGAAGAAAGAGGACACGCCATATGTGCATTTTATTAGCAATAATGACCTCAGTTTGGGACATTTTCTGGAAATTAATGACTAGTTGAGGTTAATGACCCTTGGCAATGTACTGAGATAGCCACTCCTCCAACTGGCCATTAATCGCTACGACATGCCCTGTGCCTCCAACATCGTCTGTTAAAAAGATTGATGATTTGGTTTCAGTGAACAGTGGCCATACTGTTTCTCATAACCCACTCATTCATAACATCAAATAACTTAAAAATCAAAGCATTGCTTGCTTTACTATGATGACATACTGGTAAGTGCCTACACGTGCTGAAACATATACCAAAGGGGAGAAATAAAACATAGAAAAAAAGTGTTGGAAATACTAGAACTTTTTAAAAATGAATAATTTTCTACTACTTAATGCATTTTCTAGATTCTATTATTTCTAATCCTTATTTCCTTCCCAACAAACCTTTAAATTCAGTATTTTATATATTTTCATAGATTATGAATAGATGCTTTGTCAATAACCTTTCTACTGATACACTGACATTTTCTCTTTGTGTGTGTGTGTATGTGTGTGTGTGCATCTGTATGTGAGTGTCCGCATATACACACATAGATGTGCATAAGTCATACATCTGGGAGGAATTATGAATAAATAGAAGTAGGTGTGAGTTACTCAAAGTGGGTGGATTTAGTGAATTGCATAGGTTATACTACATGCTACTGTCTGTAACAAGCTTGACCTGGAGCCAATTAGCTACATATAATCTATTCCAGATGTTCATGGAGACAAACAGCACCCTTGGGAATCTTCAGATGTGGAGTCAATGGGGAGTGTTCTGATTATGAGATTTTTACACGCTGTTCCACTAAATCAGAGATCCAAACACACAATCCAAGACTCAAGAAGGTCTGTGCCATTTCCCTAAGGAAAATAAAAAGTCCAAAGCCCATGATATGAATGGTAACTCATCAAAATTTATTTGAGTAGCACGAGATATAAAATTTTATGTGAATTTCATTGATGTGACTTATTTATTTATAACAACTTGTTACTAAACTCATTAAGGCAATATAATGAATTGTTACAACTGAAAATCGTTCCATATTAGAAGTAATAAGTTAAGTATACAGTAATTCTTCAAATATGAAGACTTAAATGCTAGAACATTTAAATTTAGAATTAACTTCCAAGCATGTGTGTGCATGTATGGTGTGTTTGCACGTGTGCATCTAGAATGAAGAAAGAAAAAAATTATTTCTTTCCATATTTCATTTTGGGGAAAAAAGTCACCTTTATATATTTTGGCTCAAGTCATGAGACAAGAAACTATAATAGCCAGAAATTAAATGTAATACCTGTGATTTTTAGTACACAAATTACCCTACTAATTTAGAATACTGTAGACTATACATTAACTGACATCTTGACTATTTAATGGTAACTAGTTGAATTCATATGGTAACAACTTTTTTAAAAATTAAAATATCATCTCATCATTCTCCACTTCCTTTATCCTCCTCCAGTCCCTATCAAATAGCATCTCCTTGCTTCCTCTCAAATTCAGAGCCTCTTTTTATCTTTCTTTCCTTTTTAATATATATATATATATATCAGTATTTAGAATAAAGTTAGAAATTATATTTGTCTGGTGAAGTTTAACAGAAGTAGATTTTCTAAGATTCATAACCTCACTAGTATGGGTAGACGGCTAAATTTCAGTACCAAGCATGGTTGATTTCCTATTGAGTGGGCTTTAAGCCAATTAGGCAGTTGATAGTTACCACCAAAATATGAGTGCCATTATTGCACCTTTGGGGGAGATTTTGCCACACTGATTCTTGTGGCTTTTAGATTCCACAGTTAGGTGGGAATGCTCATTGCTTCGTATACCTCAAAGAGACTTTCAGGTCAAATCCAAATCAAAAATTTCAAGTCCTGTGCCCAATGTGTGTGATGTCTTCACTAATGGGAAGTCCCTTGAACATCTGGGAGGCAAAGAAGGTAAATAGTAATAGCGTATCTTGTTTTAGAAGCCTCTTGTTTTCCCACACATACTCAAAAGAAGGTTTTTTATGCTTGGTATCAGTGTTTCCTTAGATATTCTATAGCTTGCGACATTGTAATTTTAAGTAAATATAAATATAAGTAAAAATAAATGTAAATAATTTTAAGTAAATATAAAATAATAAAATATATTCTTGAGGCATCTGAAAAATCATACGAATTTTTCATTTACATTTTATTAAATGTTGCTCTATTTATAAACATCTTTATTATATAGTATTCAATGATCTTTGCCTACGATCTTAACTAGTATGCACCTCACTTTACTATCATTCCTAGAGCTGAGCTAAACCCTTTGTTACTAAAGATATATCATAGTAGTAGTTGTGCTATTATTATGAAATTACTTAAACATGGTATTTTATTTAAAGGACTTTGGGAGTATGTTTTTCTATAAAAGCATGTTTAACAAAACAGCAATTCAGATTTCACGGATTTATAATCCTGAAGTCATATCCTCATAGCCAGAAATATCTTTGGGAAATACACACTTTTAGCAATTGAAGTGTTCCATTTCCAAAGGAAAAGTAATTCAAATAATTAACATTATAAACATAACACTATCTGTGGATGAAAATAGACAGTGTTTTCTCTAGGTTATCAAATGATAATGATGTGACATCATGTGCTTGGTAATTGGTAAGCCATAGTATGTATGTATATACATTAGATTAAATATTAACTTAGCAGCAAACATCCTTATGATAATATCCAATGCCCTTGAGTGTATAAATATATATGTTTCAAACATATGTTACACATGATCAAAACATGAAGAATTATCTTTCAAATGCAACATAAGCACTACTTTAAGGGATCTTAAAGCCACGTGGAGTTCTGAATCCAAGTCTTCCAATCAGATTTGAATTTCAGATGTCACAATACAGAACTATTAATAACCATGCTGACTCTGACAATCAATGATTATGCAGAGAGATAGACTTTCTCAGCACTCAACAACAATTTGATTTAATTATTATTGTTCATAGTTACAGCAAAGATGTTTGTTCACAGGTTTCACCTGAGTTTTCAAAGCTTCCAATGCCATTGTTCCAATACCATTGCATTTCTAATTGAGTCTTTCTTAGATAAATATACAATGCAATTTAAAAAATGTTCCTGATTGGAACAGGGCCTCTGGGATTCAAGTATCCATAACAGAAATCTGCCTTGTGCTTCAGATAATCTACCAGAATTCAAAGTTTTCAAATTATGACCTAATCAATGTCTCTTTATTGGCTTGGCTCTGATAGTAAGTCTAAATGCAATTTCTAAAACAAAATTTCACATTTTGAATTATCCTAATACCACAAGTCTTCTCTTTTAACCTAATATGATGGCATTACTAAATTCGTTTGACCTAAAAATTTTGACTATCACCAGTTGTAGTCTGTATAACTCTCCTGGGCCATGTCGGCAGCAGATCTGCTTGCCTCCTGTTTATCTATGGTCTAATGGTAACCTAGCCTCAGGTGTCTCACCACCCCAAAATTATAGATTACCAGAATACTTAATGCATTTTTTATAAGAATGATTTATCCATTGGATAAAGAACTGCACAACATTGAAAGTAAGCCATACTCTAGTGTTAGTCATTTAGAATGGTCATATTCAACTTATGTTAATTTTCAATGGATATTTATTTGTGAATGAGAACAACAGATTATTAAAACAATTCATTGATGTGGGTTTTCCCTGTGTATGCTGTGAATGTGCTTTGTTGCCACTGGTTAATAAAGAAGCTGATTTGGGCCTCTGGCAGGGCAGAATGGAGCAAGTGAGGAATTCCAAGTGAAGAGAGGAGGAAAGAAGACAGAGTCAGAGAGATGCCATGTAACTGCTGAAGGAGACATATGCCAGAACTTTACCTGGTAAGCCCCAGCTTTGCATTAATACACAGAATAATAGAAATGGTTTAAGGTAAGATGTAAGAGCTAGTTATACAATTAAGCTATTGGCCAAACAATATATAATTAATATAGTTTCTGTGTGATTATTAGGGGCCTGAATGGCTGGGAAATGAACAAGCAGTCTCTGCCTACAGAATGGTACCCAAAAAGTTTGGGGCTGATGTCTGTACCCACTTTAGGTCCAAATGCT
Source organism: Bramus lutescens (assembly GCA_001685075.1). Taxonomy (NCBI): domain Eukaryota; kingdom Metazoa; phylum Chordata; class Mammalia; order Rodentia; family Cricetidae; genus Bramus; species Bramus lutescens. Next base: position 146,121 of record LOEQ01001008.1, on the reverse strand, counting down.
TGTGGGCCCATTCGGAGTTGGGAGGAAAGTAGCTGAGACCATGCTCATGGCTCAGTGATCATCGCCTGGACAGGCAGCAGGATCAGGTCTTCTAGGTGTGCACAGGCAAGAGAGCATGGTGGATTCCCGCCACCACACACGGAGCTGTTTCCAGACCCTGCAGTGCGCTGCATGGCAGATTAGCTTTTACTCAAATTAAAAATGTTTCATATGCTGCATGGTGCTACCCAGAATTGAGGTGGTAAGGATGGCTCCCATACAACATTCCCAGAACTGGCAGTGAATTCCCTCCACCATACTGAAAGCCTAAGAGAGGCAGAGCCAGAATCCAGGGCTGCTGTGACCAAGCTGCTTACCAATTAAAAGTGATCCTGGTTTGAAACTTATTACAGATACACAATAAAGACAGATTCAGATTTTTAATAAAAAAGGCCTCTAAATGGGTCACAGTGTTTGTTGATAATTATGTAGTCTTGGGAGAGAGAAAAAATAGTTATAAGAAAGGAGTAAAGAAAAATAAGCCACATAAACATGGAATATACACAGAGAGTCTGGATTATGTATAATATTGTGTTTTCTTTTAATTTTCTGACTTTGAAGGAGCTAAGTACAGAGAGACATTTCATTGTACAGCCTCCTAAGCTAAACCAACATATGTATTTTAAAGGTATCTTGACTTCAAAATTTGGGTCTAAGGATATGTTGCTTTGGAAAAGTGGTTCTGTTTTTGCTTCCACAGAAGATGAGAACCTATGGAGTCCTTCCAGACTAATGAGTTTGATGGACCAAGATCCCCTAAAAGATCTCTTTGAACTCTAAAATTACTTTGCCCAACAAAAAGCAGGAAGAGGTTTGGAGAGAACTATGCCCAAATTCTCAAATATTGTTTATAAAAATTTGTTTACATTTAAAGAGGGATATTCAATTGAGATGAATACTTTGTATTGGTATGGATCTTGGTTTATTGATACAAATTTAAGGTCAATTTTGTTATATTTATGCTCTTGGTTAAGGCATTATGTTTGTGTAGCTCACTTAAAATACAAAATATAATTAAGAAATACAGGTTAATAGAATAACAACTGTAATAGTCAAGCTTGTAGTCATGTTACTTAGATTTTCTAGATGTACAGAGATATATTTCAGATGGATAGGCATTCTTCAAACCTTTCAAAGACTACAAAATATGGCATTTAAAATTTTTTAAGAACATAGGACTTTTCATCATAATGAGACTCATCTGCTCCTGGCAGCACCCATTTTACTTCAAGAGGAAGATGGGTATTGAAGAGGCTTCTGATGGAGCTTGTTGGCCATTTGGGCAAGTAACTGCTCTTGCCTGGATTGCTTGATGGTACAAGTCACCTGAGGAAGTTGAGACAGTCCTTCTTGGTTTCTACTTCATGAAAGAGTCTGCCAGACATTCTTCAGGATATGGAAGAAAGTGACTGACAAACTGTCACTATAGGCAAAGCTGTCCTTGAAGTTTCCTTCTTCATGGAAAGTCTTCCAGGTACTGTGGGCCTGTATGCTGAATATGGATATTCCAATGTTACAGAAGAACTTTTTTGTAACTGTCCAGGCAATAATATGACTGTCAATTCTAGAGTTTTGGGTGTTGCTTATAATGCACTTCCTTTTAACTTAAGTAATAATATATCCTTCTTGAGTGTTTGATGGAGTTAAAGAATAGTTATAATTATAGTTTTTCCTAGTTATTAAAAGAGATAAAGTAGATATAAATATTGTAACTGTAATTATTTCTTGATAACTGTTTTGTAATATGTAATTTTACTATGTAAAATTTAAAATCTTCCCTTTTGTTTAGACAGAAAATGGGAAGTGATGTGGGATTTCTCCTATGTGCTGTGAATGTGCTTTGTTGCCATTGGTTACAAAAGAAGCTGCTTTGGGCCTCTAGAAGAGCAGAACAGAGCAAGGCCAGAATTCCAAGCAGATAGAAGAGGAAAGAAGGCAGAGTTGGAGAGATGCCATGTAGCTGTTGAAGGAGACAGATGCTGGAATCATAAATACACAGAATAATAGAAATGGGTTAATTGAAGATGTAAGAGCTAGCTAGAAACACATTTACACTATTAGTCAAATAAATTGTAATTAATATAATTTCTGTGTGATTATTTCAGAGCTGGGCTACTGGGAAATGAACATGAAGTCTCCACCTACAGTTCATAATGATGTGAAAATATGCTTACAAGTGTTAGACATTAAAATACAATTGTCAAGAAAGGACTAGGTAACATTCAAAACTGTGAAGACAAACAGACAAAGTTTTTTCTGATATCAATAAAGCAAATAATTATGAAGACAAATTAACTTTACTTTTACTACTGAAAATAGGAAAGTGGAAAATGGTTGAGGTTGGTTAATGCGTGATTAGACATGATTAGACCTGAAGTCTTTAATAGCATTTATTTAAAGTACATTTAATTCATCAATAAAATGCTAGTAAATAAAACCCTTCTAAAGCAATAAGTTCTTGGAAAAACTTAAGGAAAAAGTATTAACCCTAATTACTGAAGTCAATGTAATAATTTATCTAATATTTCCACACTTGTATAATGATGCAAAGGATCGAGTTTCATTTGGTATCTTTTTAAAAACAAACACTCAGAAAAGAAATTGTTCATTGCCTCTGTAACAGACAGGTATAATGTAGCCCAAGGTACACAAAAACACAGCTGGAGCATCATCATCTGTTTAACTCATTCTGGCCTTTGCAAGACATCCTGTCTACCAGTCTATCCCTTACCCTTGACTTCTAAAACTGATCCATGTTTGTCTCATAAACTCTTATTAAAGGTCTTTGTTTTCAGTTCTCTTGAAGCAAATCACTGACTATAATGTTACTTAAGAATGTTCTTCACTTTGTATTTTATTGGTTGTAAACTCTTTAATGTATTTATATGTGCATAATTATTTTTTATATTTAATTAAAATATCTTTATGACAATAGAAGTAATCATGTTAAAACAGCTATATTTAATCTGAGAACTTTTAAGGCATTATTCTGGAGATCAAATCTGAGACCATCACTCATGCTAGAAAATGACCTCTGACCTGCTCAACTAGTTCTCAAAATCATATTTTCTAAAATGCTTTACTTACATTGTGTTTGGCTTCCTTGTTTTTGGTTTGTTTTCTGACCAAGTATACTTGGAAATTCACACTAGTTTATATAATTTAGGAAAACTTCATTGACATTTTAGCAGTATAAATTTAAGAAAAAGAACTGTACTCTACATCAGGGCAAACCCAATGTTTTCATAATATNTATATATATACAATGCTCTAGAATCCACAATGAGAGAAGACATGATACTTGTCTTTCTTAATCTTACTTATTTATTTACTTAATATAATGATTGTTAGATGCAATTGTATTTTTAACGATATAATTTCATTTCTTATGACTGAGTGAAATTCCATTGTGTATATAAGCCACAATTTTTTACTCTAGGAAATTACTGATGGATGTCTAGTCTGAAACAGCACTGTAATAAACATGGCTGCTCAATAATAGTGTAGCGTGTTCACTTAGATACCCCAACATGCATACCAAGGCATGGCTTAACTGGGTCATTTAGTAGTTCTGTTCTTAGTTTTGAGATTGGAGGATCTCAGTAGAGGTTAGACCAGTTTACATTCCCACAAGCACCATAAGAGTTTCCATGCCCTGCATTCTCCAAAACATTATTGTTATTTATTTTCCTAAAGACAGCCATTCTCACCGGGGTCAGATAGAACCTCTTCGTAGTTTTCATTTGGATTTCTCAGATGGCTAGGGATGTTAAACATTGGCAATATTTTGATGCCATTTATGGCCATTTCAGATCTAAAAATTTTCCAAGTATCATTCATAACAGTTTCAAAGTGACTGGGTAGCCTAACAAAAGTTTAATGTTTTTCTTCAACATATTCCAAATCATTCCATAGATCATCATATTATTTCTCTTTTATATACTCTAATATGGAATATTAAAACCACAAACGGAATTACTCTTGTTCCTGTCTGAGTATTGAATGTTTCTGTAGTATGAGTCTTCTAAATACAGAAATCAGTTAATAGGAATGATTACTTGATAAAACAAATTGGCAAGGTATAGTATCATTCTAAATCACATTATTGGGGAATCATTAAATGCTCTCATGTAGTTGATGAAGTTTTAAATTATATTTATATATACCCTTATATTGAAAAATCATATTTCATATTTAAATATGTCTGTAACACTACATTATGGGGAACCCTGAACTGATGGTGAATAATATACTTGCAAGCTCAGCCTTGTTGGGGCTGAGGCAGGACAGAGAGATCCAGGACATCCTGGGCTCCATAGCTAGACTCTGTCACAACAAACCAACAGAATTTGTAAATTAAGCTAAATTTATGCCTTTTCCTTCCACTCTCTTAACACACCTAAGGAATCACTTCTTGTATGAATGTATTTCTATGTCATTGTAACTGAATAGTCCACTGTGCAAACAATATACACAGAATGTGTTGGTGTCAGGTCTTGTGATGATGTAACTAATGGTGTGCCATGCTATATCTCCTTTATCACATTTCAGCCTCCTATCTCTGAAGAAGCCTACTGCTGCTTCCTAAACACCCCTTTTCTTGTCGTGGCTGTAGAAGCTATGTGTTTAGGAATATTTGAGCCGTCTACATTTTACATAGCATCCTAGCTATTCCTTGTTCCCTAGCACCATTTCACTGTGGTCTTCTTTAGTTACTTCTTAACAACTGGATGCAAAAATCCACCATAGACGTTCGGGCTTCCAACATGACCCTGAGTTAGGATCTTGGGCTCTTATGGATGAACATACAGTTCTAAGAAGCATTTCTCCATTGTGTATGTATATATGTATGTACATATATGTGTGTGCACATATATGTATGTACATATATGTGTGTGCATATATATAAATATATATTTGCTATGTGTTATGATAATTAAAGTAAAGTTCTAGAGTAAAGTAAATTTCTTGAGTCATCTATGGGTGACTCATGTTGCTGGCTAAGAACCAAGTTCTTGGTCATCTAACATCTGGGTATAAAGCCTGTTTTGAGACTTACAGACTTTACCCTGTTATTGACTATACTTAATTTCTCTAATTACAAGCTTTTTATTTAGAAAGTGGATTATCAGCTCTTATTAAATGTGATGTTGATAAGAATAAAGTCGGAGGCCTCCTCCCTTGTTTGGCACATACACTAAAACCTTAGCTAAAGCATTGCTATTTCTCACACATACTTTAAGAGTGACTGTTTTTTTAAAGGTAGTGAGTGGCTGTGGAATGTAAACGAGAAGCTGGAAGCCCCCATGACACCCTGTCACATTCACATATGTGTTTGTATCATTTGGCGCTAATCCCCTGCTCTCATCCTGCACCTTAAAACCGCTTCCAATACATAATGAGATGCGAGCCCTATTGCACCAATAGGCAGACACCCACTTTCTCTTGAGTTCTTTGTAGGGACTATATGGACTGCCAAAACTAAATCTGAGCAAAAAAGAACACACTTACCAGCTTTACTGTGTGTAAATGTTAGAACATCAGAAAAAGTAAAGGCAAAGTCAAAAGGAAATATCATTTAAAATATTTAACTTGAGGGCACTAGATATCTTTGAAGGCAATGTTTTTGGAGAGGTATAGCACTCAGAATATTTAGAAACTGTTGTAGCAGGAAGCCAGCCTGGAGGTGCTTCAAAGGCTTATTTGGATAGTGTAATGGCTGAAGAGGATGATACAAAATTATAACTCAACTTTAATTATTACTGTTGTACACTATTTTAGGAGTGTTGAAAACACTGAATTTCCCAAATTAGTTTTCAAAATGTTTCAAAATGATATTTATGGCATTTTCTGCCTTTCACAAAATCTGTCTTTGTAACTTCTGAAAAAAATTATAACCTCCATTGCAGATATATTCTTTGTTTTTTAAAAATAACACTTTTTGTGTGTGCATATGTGTGTGTGTGTTTGTGCATGTGTGTGAATCTTCTGATCCAGAGCACATACATGGAAGTCAGAAGACAGCCTGTTGACTGTAGGAGTTAGTTCTCTTCTATCATGAGGGTCTAGAACGCAGGTCATCAAATTAGGTGGCAAGTGTATTATCCTCTGAGCCACCACATGAGCCCTCATTTATTTCCTTCAGACCATATGCATGCTAGACATCTATGATGGCTCAATTCCAAAACCCAGTGAAGAACTAGGCTTGTATTCACAAAGGAACCAGGTTCCTTCTTTTTCCTTCATCACATCACTTCTGTGATCGATGGCGGAGAAGCAGCTGAAATCCCACACAGCACAGAGAATGATCTATGAAAGATTCAAGGTTCAGAACCCTCTGAAACTGGAATGATCTCTCTCTCTCTCTCTCTCTCTCTCTCTCTCTCTCTCTC
>LOEQ01001008.1:89431-139660 GCA_001685075.1 Bramus lutescens | reverse complement strand
TGTGTGTCTGTGTGTCTGTGTGTGTGTGTGTGTGTGTGTGTGTGTGTGTTTTGCTCAGGGACATTCTGAATATCCTCTTTGGTTTTCAGAAGGACAGTTTTGTTTTTCCTAGAATCAATATCAATTGAGAATGTCTCATGAGCCTTCTGTATGCAGGTAAAGGTCATGAAAAATGGAAACGATTTGGTCATTAGTTCAGTAAGTTTTGAATAAGAATTAAATTCCAGTTTTATTCACTTCCTGAGTAAGATTTCTTTGAAATTTAGTAATGAGAGTTTTACTATAAAATCTCTATCCATTTACTGTATCCAAGTTAGCACATGACATTATTTAACCTGTATTGTACATTGGAAAAACTCTGTTTTCCCTAGTTGTATGGCCCTCCAAGACATCTTGCTGGTACTTGATGTGTATTTTCAGAAAGTACTCACCTAACTATATGAGAAGTTTTCTTAAGAGTCTCTCTTTCCTATTAGCATGATTTCCGTGAGTAGAATTTCATACTAGACAACTGTATTTTACTATAGTTGTTTACAATGGTCTTTCTAGTCTTTTTTCTTCCTTTCATTTGTTATTTCTTTCAAGAAAAAAAAACCTAACATTGTACATAAGCACAGAGCATGCCCATGTTTGGGAACTACTCATCAAGCATGTAAGCTGTGTCTGCAATGCCCACTCCTGTTACAGTCACCGAACAGACCTATTCTAAATAAATCACATCCAGATTAAAAAGGGGGATGGGAGAGCAGTGTCTAAGTGGTAAAATATGCAAGCAATTTCGAGGAAAATCTTTGTGATATAGAGATTATTGCTGTCTTGGGCAAGAAGGAATGTGAAGTTAGATTGTGGCAGTGCATACAGGCATCTTTTGGAATGTGAAAAAAGATCAGCAAATACTTGAGTATAAAACAATGAAGAGAAGCTGTCTTCTTATCCTTCACACACCAATAAATCAAACCTACAAACTTCTCCTCAATAAAAGTGTTATACTGTATTACCTTGTAAAATTAAACTTCTCCTTTAACAGACACACCCTAGGGGACATTCCTGTTTAGGGTTGACCTTCAGGAACTGTGATAACATCTGCAGTCAGGAATGACAGAACTTGGGTTTTCAAATTGTTGCATGTCGTTCATTTAAAATAAGCATATTTTAATAAAACAGTATTTATCTCTACTTCTATACTGAACTTTAGGAAATAGATTTTCTAGGGAACTTATTTTAATCTGAAAATTATATTTTATGATTATATGAGTATAGGACAATTATGCCATGTGTTTTCTTAATGTAATGAAAAATAAAATCATTCTTGTTACAAAGCAAATTATACTTACTGTTGCTGAAAATTCTTGTATTAACTGGGAACAGAAATGGGGGTAGGGGAGCCAGTTATCTGCATTTATTTCCATCTTCACACAACTTGACCTTATTACAATATGACTTTTGAACACATATTAGGTGTTCTAGTCCATTTTTATTACACACCAAGATAGACAAGAATGTATCATGTGTGTTATGGTGAAAAGAACATTGAGTTAAGAGACTGAAGACCTTGCTGAAGGCCCAACTTTAATTCATACAAGGCATGTATGTTAGTTTGGAGAATGTGATTAAACACGCAGTGTTGAGAGCATCTATATTAATGTGTTATTCAGATACAAATTATCAACATCACATTATGCAGGAAATACATAAATTGCTTTGAGATGAATGTATATGAGCCATAAGATTTTAAGAGATTAATTTTCAACTCAGCTTTACTGTCTTTGTAATAGGTGCTACCAGAACATACCAAGTACAGTGATTTACAAAAACCTTGCTTCAGATCTATTGTAACTCATTTCTGTGAAAGAAGTGACTCACAATTATGCATACACATGCACACCACAGAAAGGAAGGTGAGCAAAAATAAGTTTTTATCAAACTTGTCACCTTTAATGATATACACAGCTGCTGTCACTGAAGGATCCTTGCTGCTCGATTTTCAAGGGCAGGCCTGAGGCTGCTGTTTGCTTTGTCTGAGTATGTGGGTTACTCCAGTTGATATTCTGGCCTGTGTCTGTATACGTGATTCCAAGGAACACTTACAATTTCCATATATTTCAAGTGTTTTCTTTCCAAATGGCATTTCTAATTTGAAATATAATCTCATCAACTCGAAATCCAAGTTCTTTCCTTAACTACATCAATTGCTTTCTCTCTGTTCTTCCGCATGCACTCCGTGTTCCAGACAAAGTGGTCAGGGAAAGCATGCCATCCACATCATTTGCCTTTCTCTTCCCCGTAGGGATGTTCTGCTCTCCCTGATCCAATCTCATCCAAAAAGCATTTCTGGATAAGTTTCAGGTCAAAGCACTGATTCGGGCTTTGTCAAGACTGCTAAAGTCGGTTTTTCTTTACTATATTAATTTAGGAAATGTCTCATAAATGATCTTCAACTTGCGATGGTTTCAGTTAGAATTTCTCAAGTTCCGACTTTTTTTAACGTGCATGTGTTGTGGGTTCAATAGAAAGGAGCACCTATTTGGAATCTAGATATTTCCCCAAGTGAACACTCAAGGGCATGATACTATTTCCCTGTGCTGGGCAGCGGCAGCAAGCAACAGCTCCCTGTCCAACACCAATCACAGAAGGAAACAAGCAATGCACAGCCTTGAGCTGTCGCTAACCTGTGGTACTGGGCTATCTGACAGGTTAAATGTACTAAATACATTTTAACTTACAATGCTTTTAGGTAAAACATACATTTTTTGGACCTAACTAGATCATAAATAAAGCTACATGTATCTTGACTCCTGTTTTCCCTAAAAATCACATATGTTTATTTTTAAATTTCTAATTTGGAATTAGTTTTGACATCAGCTATTCTTAACTAACAAACCACAAGCCTAATCTATTCTTTTTTTAAAAAAATACTTTTTTTTGTTAGTGTGTCATTGCATATCTTCTGCCCATGCCTAACCACACAACCTTTTCTTTATCAAAAAAAGACCAATACAAAAGCAAAAGCCATTAAAGTGAATAAAACAAAGTAAAAAAGATTCCCCCCACATGCACAAGGAAAAACAACCCCACCAGGCGGCACACAATAACAGTACACAAAACCTGTGGAATCCATAATATGTTGGTTGAGTACTTCTTAACATGAGGACCTTCCTGGAGTGGGTGAAACACCCAGTGTTATTTCCGTGTAGGAAACTGATTTTCCCACTCCTATCAGGTATAAGTAACAATTCAGCTGTTAACCTTATCCTTGTGGCCAGGTTTTCATTCATTCATTCATTCATTCATTTAAAAAATATATTAAGATAAAAACAGAAATTATTATATTGAAGTTGGATGAGAAAAAAACAATCAAAGGAAAGAGCCCAAGATAAGACACTAAAAGAAGAGACCTACTTGTTTGCATACTCAGAAATCCCATACAACCTGGAAGTCATAATATATACTTGACTTTAAGGCTCCTCTACCTAACCAGTGTTTAGATGATGCTTAGATATTGAAAGAGTACATTTTATTTTATTTATTCTAAGTAGCTAAAGAAAGCTTACAAGGCTCAAAATAAAACCTTAACAAATGTGTAGACAAGAAATTAACAAATAAGAAGCTGGAGATGTAACAAGCATTCACTCTTCTGACTCATTAAACACTAAACTTTGGGAAAAAAGAAGGATGTAGAAAATTTCTTTGAAAATTGACCTTATTTTGTTACCTTGTAACATCAAAATTTGTTGCAGAGAACTTGATAAAATGTACTTAATGATGAGAAGGAATTGATTTGAGAAGTTATGCTTTATGAATAATGAAAAATGTTGAGGAATGGATAAGAATCGTCATGTTTTTCAAGAGTCTGAGCACTGCTGGAACCATTTTCACTGCATTTTATCTATTTCCTCAAGATCTTTAGCTATGAAAATGATTGTGTATTTGAGTGTGTTGCCTGAATGTGTAGCATGTACATGCCTGGTGCCCAGAGAGGTCAGAGAGGGTGTAAAACCCATACACCTGAGTTATAGATGACTGAGAGCTACCATATGTGGGCTGGAAGCAGACTCATGCCTTCTGAAAAAGCAGCAAGGACTTGTAACCACCGAGATATCTCTCTAGTGCAATAAAATGAGAAATTTTGCTTTGAAAATTGTAAAATGAAATTCCTATTTGAAAACTGGATATGTTGTCAAAGTTTCATCTAAATATTTAACCTTATAACCAGAGACTGTGCTATCATCAGTCTTGGTCAAAGAAGCTATTTGCTGTGAACACGGGTTAGTGTAGAGCCTCATGGGTGGTGAGAAGGTAATGAGAACAAGCAACTGTCATGACATTGACTTTAAAGGAAACACATATCAGGCCCTCTAATACTTAGGGAACACTCAGGAAGAACAGGCAGAAACAATGTAAGTGATATATGCATGATAAGAAGCAAAGGTCTGAAATGCACTCCTGTAGGTGTAACATGACCATGAGCTTGTTACCTCACAGACCCTGCAGCTGTCTGCCCATTGTTGAGCCTATAAACATATAGTCATAGATGGGGGAAGATCTCCATCAGCATCATCAACTCCTTTAACCCTACTTAGGGAGAGAGCTATTGGCAGTTGGGGGATACTGAGGAGAGGGGTCATTTTCTTTCTTAATGTAACTATTGATGAGCTATTTATACTTCCATAGATAGCTTCACATCCACGCCTATCCTGCCAGCATTGCTTAAACTCAGAGGTCGCAAAGTAAAATCAAAAGCAAAACATAAACAGTTGAAAGTGGGAGTGGGGTTAAAGAGTTAGGTTTAGGAGAATGTTGGATGGGACATAAAGGAGGGTAGAGGAGACAAATGGCATCATTGAATAGTAAATTGTTTAAAATTATTAAAAATGACTACAAAAGACAAAAGGAAATCCTTCCAAAATAAATTAAGTAAAATCTTCCAGGGTTTCTCCATCTACTCCTGGGTGTTCTGGACCTTGCTCTGTAGACCATGCTAGCTTTAAACATGCAGAGATTTCACCTACTTCTGCTGCCCAAGTGCTTGGTTAGTAAATATGCATTTTTTTAAATTCCATTTTATTTGGTTTGTTGAGAGAGGATTTTGTGGTGTCTATGCCTTGGCACTTCATCTGAGCTTTGTATTGTATAGTGTTCTTAACAGCACACAAAATGGTTATTTCCTTATTAGTTATCTTTAAACTATGTATACATCTTGCAACATCATTTTATTCTTTAAAAGTGCAATAAACACACTAACAGTACAGTATGCGCCTGAATACCATTCTCTTTCTGTCTACAGAGTCTGCCAAAGGTCAGATGTTGAAGCATTAAACTCTGGGATTCTATGATGCAGTTGGGAGGTAATAGAGTCCTGATTATATACAGCCTATCTGAAGAAAGCTGGGTCACTGGAACACACAGCTGAAGGAATATGAGACTCAAGACCTTCTTCTTCCTCTGTGCTCAGGTTGTCATTATGTAAGGACGTCCTCTGGGTCACAGCCACCATGTGCTATTCCCCTGGAGGCCCCCGAACAACTCTGTCAACTGACTATGAAGTGAAATCTGAAATGCTGAGCCAAAGTAAATCTTTCTATCTTTTAATTGGATTTTTCTCAGGTATTCCACAGCAGAAAGGCAACCTTACACAAATGTTTGTCTGACAATTATTAGAATGTAGAGTTCAAGTGCCTTTTGTCTGACCAGAGAATATGACTGAGCATATTATATTAATTTTTGCAAACTCGGATTCCTCTTGATCAAGCATTTTTCAACACCACTTAATAAAGTGTCCAGTTTCTGTCTTACCTTCAAACTAGAAATGATATTCTGTCTTTATCAGGTATGTGCTCCGATAGCAATGTTAATAATAGTGCTATAGTTAAAATACTAAGTAACAAGTGGATAACAAGGGCTTATAAAAATCTGATAATGATAATCAGCTCAGAACTGGTTAGAAGTTCAGACAGGAAGGAGACACCTGCAGAAAAGAGATGCATTTTCTGACAGCCATTTTAAAACCTAGCATCATGATGATTGAAGCCTGATTCTGTATAGAATTCTTTATAGAAGAATGTGACAAGGTTATTTTGTAATTACTATCACTTATTAGATTTTTGTAAACAGTTAAATTTCTTAGAAAACATCCAACTTAATATAAACTTATTATAAGCTAATATAATCTAACTTAATATAAACTAATCCTCTTAGACTACATTCTATGTCATGAACAAAGATATATATATATATATACTTTGTAAGGAGTTATCATGAGCTTTGGGATACAGGAAACAAACTATGTAGTTTAGGACCCATAGGTCTTGAATGGGCCATATAATAAGTTTTACTGTAAGAAATAATTTCAATGGCAGGAATGTTGGCAGCTCTAAATTCAATCGACTATTTTATTTATACATATGTGTTTAGAGATATAATTCATAGTCTAACAGAGCCTCTTTTAGATGTTAAAGATAAAACATAGGAACAAAGTTTCTCACTCCATTGCTGTCCCTTAAGCGTTATGCAGAGGTCGTACAGTAAAGAAAGACATAGTGAGAAAAAGCTGTGTGTAAACTGTGCATAGAGACTAGGGACTCTGTTTACTTAAGTTTCAGTTTCACAAGATCCCCAGAGAAAGACTTAACTGAGACTTTAAGCTGGACTAAAGATTCGGAGAAGTTCCTCACAGAACAAATGAATCAGCATTATATATGGAGGAGGCAAAAGTAAAGGGCAGATCCTTCATTTGCTATAAAGATGGAGCTGGCACTATTAATAGAGAATTCTGACTCATGCTCTCGTGGGGAAATATTTAAGAGGAGATAATTGGAAAACTAAGACCTGAGATTTGGATATGCTCTCTCTGTCCGATAGCCTGTGGAAAGTATTCAGGAGAAAGCTAAGTTAAAAGTTGCAGAAGAGGACACCAACATAGTGGATGCCTACCTTTGGTAGTTACCCTAAAAAAGCAGTAGGAGAGGTGAGGTTGTCAGAAAAAGCGGTCCAGGTGGCTGAAAGAAAAGAGCAGGAACTGATCCTTGATGGAATCCATTATTCAAAGCTTAAAAAGCAAAAACCACCACTGACCGAGACCCAGAATAACTGCTCGTGATTGAGGAAGTGATCAGGTGTGTGTGCTGCTCTGTATACACGCAGGATCTTAGAAGGAAAATGAAGTGATAAAATTAACTTATTCCATTTGCTTAATGTTATTGATATGCAAGCAATATGTGATATTAGCATTGATTACTGTCTGTGAGTATTACTAAAGAAATACAGATTGATCAAAAGTACCAATTCCTATCCATATGAATACTTATATCATTTAAAAAATAAAGATATAATTATGTTAGTAAATGCTTTATATTTATATCTTAAACAGCATAAATTTAATGTCATTAATTTGTATTTACTTATTTCCATAAAGTATAACTGCTTAAGAGAAAGCTCTTACTCATTCTGAAAGTAATTCCAAAATAATCAAATTCATATTATTTATTGTATATTTTTACATTTAATATAAGGTTTCACATTAACACAAATAATCTTATTTTTACATTTACTGAGAAGAGGATGCTATTGAAATTATGAAATGTCATAGATTAATAGTGTCACTCATTTCAAAGTCGTAGGGACAGGAAACTGGCATCTTCAGATCTGAGGTATTATTGTATTATCTTCTGTAAACAAAGATATACATCCTAAATGAGAAGTTTTTAACAAGCAACTATTACCAAAATTCAATAGCATATGTATTTAATCAATTCTCATTTTTCTATAAATAGAGTTTAAACACTATATTTGGATAGAAGAAAAACAAGAAACATCAAAGCATGTAAAATTAGATACACTTGTATGTTACAAATATTTTAAGCAATTAGTATATTATTATAGATTAATGTTAATGAGTGTTCTATAATTTTAAATGTCTATATGAAAATATTACTAACAGGCAAAATTCATTCTCATTAGAATAGTTTTAAGCAGTTGTCCAATATGAGCAAAAATATTCACTTTGCTAAAGCGTATGCTAACGGAACAGAGCCAGAGCTATGACTCAGCAGGTAGAGTGCTGGCTACTGAAGGTGACTGCTTGAGTTCATTCTCAGGACCCACAGTGTAGGAGAGAATCAACTCCAAGAAGGTGCCCTGTGACCTCTCTATGAGGAGCTGGAGTGCCGAACCCACTTTAAACAAAGGAGTAAACAATTGTCAACTTTCCAATGATTAAGTCGTCCTAAGCCAATCCTGCGAATGCTAATTTATTTATGAACCGTTTAAGAAAATATTAACTGGGCAACTTTTAGCTGCTCCAAACCATTCTCAATAGTGTTGACATCACAAGGAAAATAATCGGCAGAGAGGCTATGTCACAAAGCACAAGAATGTGATGAGTGTTACAAGCGACATAGAAAAGATTCGTCACGCTCACCTCAACCACAGCACCAATTCTCTCTGACAGATTACAGCCGAAGTTTTAGTTCTTATTTCCTGACTCTGACATCTATTATTTATTCCCTCAAATGCGTCTCTTTTACAGCATTCAAAGCAAGCCAATTATAAACCAGTTTTAATTATCTGGGGCTCCTTGTTAACAGCAAAACCCACTTAAACCAGCTTTCCTCTGATTCTCGCATGGGAATGGCTTAAGAGAAGTATTAGTCATAATGATGACCTGGAATACTTATTCCTTTAGAGCAAGGCTTGTATGCTTGGTATCCTATAAATAATTCGAGATTCACTAATAATCACTGAAACAAAGAAAAGAAAGTTTTGACCAGTTTCATACTGTTTGGAAACAAATTTGATATTTCTCAGCAAATCTGAATCAGTGATGTTAAAATTACAGCTACACAAAAAGAAGAAAATTAAGATATCATATTTTCATCCATTCTCCAGTTTAAATTGTTACTGCGCATTTTTTCTGTATCTTTTTAGGTGTTTTCACTAATACATGCAGACATGGAGACCTATTTTACAGCAGTAATTGAATTAAACATTACAATTTATAACCTGCTTAAATGAATTGTCCTTATGCTTACTAACTATTTTGTTGTTTAATAATTTATATACATTCATTATCAAGTTGATCTGAAAATGTTTCCCACAGTTGGTTTACCCAAGCCAAGATCCAATGCAAAATGACATCCTGTTTTTGCTGCAGCTCTTTCTTGTAAACCTAACACACAAGCCACTCACTCACTTTTTCATTTTTTCATAACATCGGCTTCTTGATGAGAGGGAAGCTCAAGTTATTACATAGAGTGCTTTAACCTCCTTATGTGCAGTCTCAAAATTGCCATAGTCCATAATCTGTTTCAGAACCAAATGTTAATGAAGTGCACAATATGCTTCATTTCTCAAAGATTCGCTGGAGTCCAGAGAAAATCAATCATTGCACTATTGGGTATTCTGCACTGTTTTAAAAGATTGAGTGCTCCCTTGATCTCTCACCCTTGGAAGAAGGACATGATGCTTGCCATCCCTGGCTGAGGATCACTGCTCTCCAGAGAGGATTGTGTGAAGGTGTCCTAAGGACACAGCTTTAGCTATTACTTAAATGGTCCTTCTTTGTGGTTTCCATAACCAAATCCCCTCCCGAAGCCTTTCATCCATCAGAGTAAATCTGAATAAGAACGTGTGCCTTTGCCCTGAGTAGTACCAGTTTACCTAAATTAATGTTTATTTAGTATCTAATAATGATTTCTGCTGAGACAAACTGGACTCTGTTTTCTCAAGGTCTTTGCCATGTCTCATAAATCTGGGGCAAGGCGTCCCTTGTTACCCCCACTAATAACCAAAGTGGCCACCCACAGAATAAACAAGGGCCTGGCTTTCCAGACATCACTGAGACACTCTATGGGGGTACATTCAGATTTCTCGGTATTTATTTATGATGTGTGGAATGTACTTTGCACTCAAAGAATTAGAATTGGAAAAAAATACAAAGTACACATTTAAACAGAGTTTCAGCATATACTTTTTAAATTTAATAGCAAACCCTCACCACAAGAAGGAAAGGTTAAAAAAGAAAAAGAAAACTGTGTGCTTCTGTAAGGAATATAGGAAACAGCATTATACTTCAGTTGTTTGTTGTACGGTAGAATTTCTAAGCAATTACACACCAGTATCACCAAGAGAAAAACCTTACAGGGTAATTTTTCCTCCGTGTTAAAATTAAGTAAATCATTTATTCAATTGGAGTTCATGAAGCTGTTTTCTTTTAAGTAACATAATAGATTCTTGAATCAAGCCTTTCCAGTAAAGAATTTTGCAAGTGCTTGGGTTTAAGTATAACATGGATTCAGACAACTAATTCCATATGACTTTGATTGTTTTAACATCCGAATTTCTTTCTCTGGACTAGGCATTACAGAGTATTTTAAACTCTTTAATAAAAACTTTCTATGATGTCGTAATTTATTTATAAAAGACGCAGATCACATCGAGGGGCTGAGGAATTCAGTTCATGGTGGTCCCATTTTAATTTAATCATTCTCCACGGTAATGCAGCATTTCCCCCAATTTGCATTGAACTTGAACCTCCAGAGCAGATGCAGGCAAGTTTTAGAACGAAGGGAAAAAATTGATTTTGATATTTGTTTTATTTTCAAGATCCCAGAAAGACTTTCCATAAAAATAGATATTCCAGAAGAGAGGAAAAGGAGATGGCATTTTTTGAGTGTCTGAAAGCCCAATAGATGTTTTCTTTAATTTTATGGTTTCTTTGTTTTTCTCTAGAAAGATTCCCACACACAATATGATGTGAATAGACTAACCTCTCTGTCTTGGCTGGGTGATAGCTTCTCAAAATAAATATACATCTTATACATTCTTTTCCAGAATGTTTCTTTCTCAACCATACCCATGAGCTAAGATGGCTTTCTCAGGATGTGACAGAAATTAAAACTGCCACCTTGGTCAAAAAAAGTGAGATCTTGGGCTAGTTATAGCTTCAGGAACAGCCACACCTTGCCCATCTTGAGTCAGAACCATCTCTATTAACAAATACAAGAGTGTATCTTGTAACTTACTATAATCTTGAAATAGTATTCTGGAGTTTGTGTAATTGCGCACATTCAGGTGTTATAACATTTTATGCACAGAAAAAATATTTATGCCTTTTCTTTTTATGAAAACATACTTGCATCATAACTCACAAAAATCTAGCTGGAAGTATTTTGTCTGTATACAGGTGAAGAATGGGGGAAGGAAGGAGATGTGAAGACTTGTTATTCATGGATAAAGGCATTTCAACAACATAACGTATGTGTGTATAAAATAAAACACTGACTGCACATATATAAAAAAGAATAGTGACATCAAAAGCTTATCTGCTCCAATCAACTTGACAAATCTTTCTCCTTTTGCATATTAACTTGTCTCATATGCCTTCAGCATGCTGAAAAGATGATTTCTAGCAAGCTCATTTTAGGAATCACTGCGTCACCAGATGATGAGTCACTTCTGCATACCCATAGAATACAACTTGCAGCTCAGAATAAAGTTGAAATGACACAGGGACCATAAAGACTCAGACCACACAAATGAAGTGTCTGATAATTAACTCTAAAGTAAAAAAAATAATTAAATTATAACTCTAGTAAAAGCAGATGTCTACAGATTATGCTAAATAAGCACCACAAATACATGATATAAATACAGCATACTTCACTGTGTGATACATTGTCTTACTTTCTGGTAAATTTAATATGAGATATTCAATTCTAAGTTTTACTAAGCTAAAATAAGAAAAGTAGAAAGTCATAGGTCAAAGAAATATTTCTGTCTCAAGTCATGTAACACATCCAAATTATTATTTCTACTTTATTTTTATTTATATTTTAATTTAATTGCTCATGCAAGCACGTGTGTGTATGTGTGAAATGTGCATGCAGGTTTTCCCACCTGAGTATATGTATGGAGTTCAGAGGCAGATGCCTTGTGTTTTCACCTTGAGTTTTCTTCTTTTGTTTTCCACATCGTCAGCATTATCATCACCATCATCATTGTCACCATCATCATCATCCCCATCATCACAATCACTACCACCACCACCACCATGATCATCATCATCACCATCACCACCACCACCACCACCACCACCATGATCATTATCATCATCATCTCCACCACCATGATCATCATCATCTTCACCACCACCATCATCATCATCATCACAAGAGTTGGTCTCTGAACCCAAGCTTCATTTCTGTGAGAGTGGCTGGCAAGGTTGGCCCTGGATGCCCTATCTCCGGCCATCAGCGCAGGAGTTTAGTTGGTGAATCTTCAAACTAAGGTCTCCATTCTCATGCAGCAAGCACTTAACTATTGACCTGTCCCCCTCCCCAAAAACTATCACAGGAAAACATCATTCCATCATTTTCCTTTGTTAGCCCCGGTTTTATTTTCAGCACTTCTTCATGCAAGATCTATTTTGTGTTCATTTGTTTTGGTGGGGGTTTGATTGTGTGGGAAACAAGAATGTTCTATGTAATGAAGGCTGGATTGGAAATGTGTTTTATAGTCCAGGCTGACCTCAGACCCATAGCCTACTGCCTCATCCTTCTAGGTGCTGAGTGGTATTGCAATATTGTTCTGAGGTAGGTTAGAAAGGTAAGGAAAACTATGAAGCCCTGTGAAGAAGAGAATCCCCTCAAGTAGATTCTGTTTAGAGATTTGCCGGTGCGGAATAAAGAATTTCAACACAGATAGCACTTGCTGACAGCTAAAAGCCTTTTTTTCTTCCTAGCTCTTACCCTGAAATTTTAAAGAGATCTGGCTGAAAGTACCATTCACTCTAAAAGACATATCTCATTCCTTCCTGCAAACACAGTGGATTCTGACTGTATCAGACTGTGATCCCACTCACGATTACGTGTCTGCAGCCACCTTGTAGGAGAAGGGAAAAGAAGGCGCACCAAAATGATGTATCTGCCCACTCCTAAGACACTAATTACAACTTTTTGAGAATCGCACAACCAGGCTTTAATCTTTCTCTAAGCACCATTTTTTCCATTTTTGATAAACTCTAACTCTTCCATATTTGTTTGTTCTGAAACTCTTTTCTGCTTCCAGTCTAAGGATAAGATTTTACCCGAGTTGATGCTCCAAAAAGAAAAGCAGACTCTTCAGATTGGTGTAGGCAACAAAGTGATCTTATGTTTTTTGAAATTTAAAGTTAAAACAAGAGGTCAAATATACTTTAAACTTTTGAAAAGAAACTTCAAATGCTTACATACTAATATCAAAAGTGTTTTGTGTTCTTTGCTTGTTTTTTACCTTGATTTTTATTTATGTTTTCTGTTTCTTGAAGGAAAGAAAAAAGGAGGATAGAGAGAGAGAGAACCTGAAGTTTTTTGAGTAGGGGGGAAGATATGTGAGGAACTGGGGACAGGGAGAAAATGTTAAAAAAATATATTGTATACAAAGCTTACTAAATACAAACTTATTTAAAGTATAAAAAACAAATCAAATATTAACTCATAAGGTATAACAAAATAATAAATTAAAATTCTATATGGAGAATTAAATAATATGGCAGTCATATTATTCATGTTCCTTCCCAGGGATAGAAAATGTCTTGGCGTGGTATGGATATAGATATTCTTAGCTGTTCTTAGCATAGTGACATGGAGCAGATACAGGTTTATTTTACATTTTAATGTTGATGTGCAACAATATCAATATTTATTATTCAAATATTATATAAAAAGCAATACTTGCCACCGTAAAAATAATAAGTGGCTGTCCAGGTTTATATGCATAGGTCAGGGCTGTATGACCAAAGAGAAAATCGCTCCTTCACTGAAAGCTCCTTTACAAGGAAGCGGAACTGGTAAGAATGCAGAGTAATGACCAATGTGAAAGGAGCAGAAAACGATGAGGTAAATTTTATCACTGAGCCTGCCAATAGAAAAGCAGGCACCACAAGTGCATTGTAATCTAATAATGAAAATATATGTAAGGGGATTATAAAATATTTACAATAAGACATTTATTACAAAAATACAAAATTCTTGAGGGTTTTTAAACCATAAAATAAATAATTTGTTAGAAATAGTTAAACTACTTGATTGCTTGCTGTGTGCTTATCCATGTGTGTTTGTATGTGTGTGTATGTTTGTCCACATATACATCTTTTGTCACTATTATGAAATATTTTCTTAAATGCACAGCAGTTAAGTAAAGAAGATTAAAATATTACTGTATGTGAAATGTGATGCTGTGTGTAAAGATATAGCTATGTGCATGTGCACACACACACAAACACACAGTAAAATAAGGAATAACCATTAAAATATGCATTAGCAAGCCAGGTGTGATGGTGCATGTCTTTAATCCCACCACTAGGGAGGCAAAGGCAGGGGGAATATCTGTGAGTTCAAGGCCAGCCTGGTCTACAGTAGTTGTTCCAGAACAGCTAGGATTACACAGAGATATTCTGTCTTGAAAAAAAAAATGTGTTTGTGGAAAATGGCAAAGTAAGACCTCAGATACTTTCTAATGATAATGTAGCAAACATGATTAATGCTTAATTTGAAATGAAAATTGAAATTTATGTCCTGGCAATGCTGAAGCATACACGGGCAGCTCGTACATGGCAGTTCTGTTGAACTTGTCCACACTGGGTTTCATGATCTAAACTGATGAGGACAATTGACCAGGTCTCTTCCTCAAGAGGGCATAAGATCTCATTAAAGATGATTGTGAACCACCATGTGGTTGCTGGGAATTGAACTCATGGAGAGAAGGTAGTGCTCTTAACCACTGAGCCATCTCTCCAGACACATAGCAGCCTATAAAATCACTGGAAATACTTGAGTGATTAGTGTGCTGCTATGGGCAATTCAAAAGACTTGCAGCTGAAGCAGGAAGCACCAAAGAAACACAGCAGCAAAGCAGTGCAGACGAAGTTAGAGGAAGGAGGACAGAAGTGAGTTCAATCCTTGGTGAGCAGGTGCATTTCAGTGCTCACTCACAGAGGTGCTCCTGAGGAAGAGATGACATCTACCTAGAATCATCTCTATCTCTAACTGCATATACATCTCTACATATAGACATGCCTCTAACTATACATGAAACGTTTTATAACAAGTATGAAATAAAAAATGCAGGAGTCAGTTCAGAATTAAATTATGCAAATATATGCATACACCATGTATATTTATATATGCATATGTATGTACCAATATACACACATAATTCTAACATTTGGGTTGTCAAATTGTATGAAAATTTAAAAGTAAGTTAATTTTCTTCTATTTTTAATTTTTATGTGAGTTATTCCCCTTTTCAAGTCTCTGTATATTATTTATTCACCATGCACTGAGTAGTTGATGGTTTCCTGTATTTTGTGTTGTGTATGTGTCCACGAGTATGAGACTTAGAAAGCAGGTAAAATGTCCTTATTAACCCCAGAGGGCCTTTGTTCATATGAAGCTCATTCATATACAAGCAGATTGGGGAAGTCTTTTTACAGATATCACAACACCATAGACACATCATCCTTTTAGCAAATTAGTAATAGTGCTGAGAATTTTTATTTTCACTTGAAAGGTCTGCTCTGTTTTATGTGTGTGAATGTTTGTCCTGCATGTATGTATGTGCACTGTGTGTGTCCTGGTTCTTTCATAGGTCAGAAGACAGTGCCAAACACCCCTGTACTGGAAATAAGGATGTTGGCCAGCCAGCAAGTGGGTGTTGGGAAGCAAGATGTGGTAGGTCTTCTTCAAGAGCAGCAAGTGCTCTTGATCACTGAACCGTCTCTCCAGACCTGGGTACTGAGTTCCATCACCTCAACCATCGGCTGCCTGGTTGGTGAAAAAGATTTAAATTTAAAAACTAAAATGAAACTAAATACCCTGTAGATACAATGAGAGTGCCCCATTGTAGCCGGGATCATGGCTTAGTTATTTAAGCCATGTGACACCTGTGAGCAAGGTAGACTGTTGTGAGTTCAGTTTATAATGAAGAGGTGGGGTAAATGACTCTCAAATTTTGGATCTAAGGACACAAGGTTATCATTGAGAGTTAGTCAAGAAAATCAGTTGACTTTTAAGTATGAAAAAAGAATGGGATGGCAGAAAATTTTGTATTAAAGTTCCAAAATATTTTAGATAAAAAACAATTCTGCTAATTATTAACACCGATACTATTTATCATCTTTAACTTACTTTGGTTTTATATTTTGAGTTTTCAATGTGTGTGTTCCTAGGGCTCATGGTTTATTGAACAAGCCGTAGATAACAAACACTGCTTTTTAAAGACTCTCATATTTGCGTTCTCTTATTAATTTGTGTGAAAATTCACCAAGGTCTTGAGAAAAGAGTAAATACACATTTCTATTGTGTTTAAGATATTGATTTTTAAAGGGAAATGGTGTTTGTACAGTTAACTGGTTACTGCAGTGTGAAAATGAAATCAAATGGAAGCTCACTCACAACCCCTCCTTTGGAGTAGTGTAAGGTGACACTCATGAGAAAGTAAACCCTCCTTCCAATGAAATACATCTCATACTGACTGCTAACAAATGGAACTGACCTGAGTTAGCCATGAATCCAGAGACTAGAAGAAATCTTAATTTAAATCTTAAAAGTCCACAGGTTCGATTGTCAGAAGTCATGATGACTGTACCCCTGCACCATCCCTGTGGGCTGTTCCTAGGTTAACATCAAGTTTCATTTTATTGTATGCAATTTTCATTGAAATTTTTTTTCATACAATATTTATTATGGTTATGCTTCCCCTCTCCCCCAACTCCTTGAACATTCTCTCCACACTCCTACCCACCCTGGGGTAAGAGAATATTGTATATTCTGAGAAATATTTGTTTTAATTTGACTCAGAAAAGCGAAAAATTACCAAGATTAAACATTAACATTTGGGTCCTGTACGTTTGCTTTGCAGTGTTACCCATGTAGTTCTGCTGTCATGGGCCTTCCGGTTTCTCAAGTTTAGGAATCAGGTCCATAAGTCAGTGCGGCGGTGAATGGTCTACATTGTGAACCAAAATCTGAACGCAAAAGGCAGCTCAGTGATTTTGTTAGGTGTCCAGGGAGGTACTTTAAGTGTTCCAGTTAAAGACAAAGTTGGACATTGGTCAGACGCTACGTGAACTGGTGAGACTAACTCAGTTTCCACATCAGTGAGTACCACACAGCTTGCCAGGTCATCCTAACCGTGCAGAGCTGTCTTCTCAGCAGGGGATATGATGAAACCTGGACGACTATTTGAACAGGTCATGACGTTCACAGTCTTCCTTCAGATCCAAGATGTAAGCAGCTGCACCATGTCTCACAGATGCACACACCTTGTTAGTATGTGGATCATAATTTAAGTATTAATTACAATATTGTGTTTTTTCAATAGGTTGTCAAGACACCACTATGTTAAGCTTTTTGGCACTATTATGTTGGTATGCTTATGCCCATCGAAGAAAATTACTAAACTGCTAAACACTGAGAACTGAAAAAAAAAACATTCTAAAAGTTTTATAAATCCTTATTTTTTTTAATCCTTGTAAAAATAAAAGAGAAATATCCACTCATCGACTCAACCCCTAAGGAGACTTTGTGTATGAAATGTAGCAGGGAACTTCCCACCTTAATTCTAATGCTCTGTTTGATGTCTTCTTGCGCTGCTCAATTTGCAGCCCTTGTTATATTTATGGCCAGAAGTTTATAGTCACTAGGCTTTTCCATGTTGGCCCTCTCTGTGTTAATGTGTGAGTGCACCAGGTAGGTAAAATCGGGGACAACAATGTCCTCATTGTGGTGGCATGATTACGTTCCATTGGAAAAGCCCAGGGCTGACCTGTCGTACAGTGACTTTGCTTTTACATGAAGGGTGTTATTTTCATTCCTGTAAATTCTTTTCCTTATATGTATGAGACAAATAAAATATCTCATCAAATGATGATTCTAAAGTTTTAAACTACCTGACTAACTCATAACATACAAAAACATACCATGCATCTTGAATGTTCTTTAGTTGCTAATCTATATAATGATTACAGCTGTGTTTCCAGACAGTCACACAAGCACAAATAATTTAGAATGGGAGCCTGGAAGCAATATTAAGCAATGTTAAGCACAAAAAAGACTTTTGCAGAAATTCTGGTAAACCAACTCGTGACAAAAGTGTTATTTAAAATCATTTTTTATTTTCTTTTTGTCCTGTGGCATGGATGTTGATTCCTTTATTCATTCTTGAAGTTATCTGAGGTAAATGTTCCTAAGTTTATGCATGTATATATAATTTGAAAACACATTTTTATCTGGACAAGTGTAAAACAAAACAAAGCAAGCAAAAGTAGAGTAATAGCCTCAATAAAAAGAAATTGATTCATTGTTGAAAATTATAATAATTAGCAAAGTTTCTCTTAAGATATGAGTAGGTTTCTCTACTGGAGATAAAAAGTTAGACTGTAATATTGATGTGTGTGCATGCATATATGATATGAGTGTGCGTGTGTGTGTGTAGAGAGAGAGAGACAGAGATCTGCAAACACACATATTCAATCTTTGTTTATTATGGCTCATATAACAACTATGTTTTCAATACCCCGAAAACATCTGGTGCCGCTGCACTTAGAAGCAGTACCTTTTGTTTTCTTTTGGTTTCACCACACTGTGTGAAACATTCAAGAAAATCACAAGCTTTGTATTACATTTAATTTTTTTTTAAAAAGGTTCTGAGAAATTAAAAGTCCATCCAAGAATTTCCATACTTTTAGAGTGTCTATAAAAAGAATGAAAACTGTTTTATTTTGTTTTACTTGATAAAATAACCCATGGTTCTTGCTCACACACAATTTCTCTTGTTACTGTGTTGTAAGTCTTGACATGTCCGCTTCTTTTCTCAGATACAGTTCCTTATCGTATGGATTCTGTACCTGAATAAACAAAAGGTAGAACCATATTTCTGACCTTATACACATTGTTTTCATAGTCACTTTATACATTTCCAGTCCCCTGTGATTTATTAACAGCTCAGCGTGACTTTAATCCCTCCCTTATTTTGTTTTACATTTGTACCTACATCTTAGGACATTCATTTATTTATTCAGTGTAAGAACTATTAAATCTTAGAAGTTTTGTCCAACTCAAGTGTTTGCCAAGCCAATTTCACTGCAACAAATTATAGCTGAATTTCTTTTTATTTATTATTAGAAAACATAAACAAAATTCCAAGTGAATGGGTCATTCTCCATCACAAGGGACAGAAAAATGGGCTTCTGTCTCTAAATTTGATATTATATCTCCGAGTTAAAAGGTTTGATATACAATATGTGTATTTATTCCTGATCAAATTTGAATACAAGAGTTTATATGGTGTATGCAAGGCAAATTTGCTAATGTGAAAATGACCTCAGTCTGAATAAAAGCTTTGAAGCTTAATCACAACCTTGTAATGAAAGAAAACTGATAGAAATTCTGTGCCTTTAAGACACTGTAAAAACATGAAATTGACAGAACATACAGTACTAATTTCCTATATATGGTAATATTGTGGTAATAAAAGAAAACGACAAAAGCTATGTAGCTGAAATATACTTTCAAATATATATAGATAATATCATTAGCATAATACCTACCCAGACTATGTTTTACAAAACATGTCAATGTATGTCATGATTAAAATTTATCATGTACATGTTACCTATATGGTATATTTTCTTATTCTGCAAACAAGATGGGAGATCATAGTTTTTGATCCCTAAGTTTCACAGGGTTGTTAGTGAAAGTCTAGAGGCCTAGACAAGGGAACTCTTCCACTGTAAACAGCTAGGCATTATCAAGAAGTTAAGGGCCATTCAGTCTGGTATTTAGCGAGCTATATCCAGATGATTTTGAACATAGTAAAAACACTTCATGTTTATGGTTTAAAAAGCCAAAGGAACATTATAACCACTTTGTGTTATAAATTGACTGTTTCAAATAATCAGTGAAGTCATCCAGCAAAGACTGAGCTATTATTTGTGTTCAGGATTTCTTGGAGTGATCATATTGAGAAAAACTTCACATGTGATATGGACACAGATCATCAAAAATTGTGCTGCAAATCATATTGGGTCTGTTTCCATATCACAGACCATAGCCAGGTTTCTCCAGAGAAACAAGTAGATGTTTATTTGAAGATGTACTGAAAGAAAGCGAGAAAAGAGAGGGTTGCTTCAGTGTGCAGGCTCATGGGACTATGGAGATTGACGAGATTGCCTGGACTTTGCAGTTGCTATCCAGACCCTCCGCAGAACTGACAGTGGACAACCATTTTAAGTCGGCATCTCACATTCAGAAGAACAGAAATGTAGATCAGTCCTAGTCTGATGGCTTGTGATCAAGTAGACAAAATATGGTTCCACTTTAATCTATGCATGTTCCTTATCCAAATGAGATGGTTGAGTTCAAGTATATTGGAGAAAGAATAAGAAAATTATGTGTATAAATATTACAGCTCAAGTGATTCAGACAGAAAGAAATTCTGTCCTACTCATGATGTGTCTGACTTTTTGTTCTCCTGGATCTTCAGATAGATGCATGAATCCATCTACATTTGAGAGGGCAATGTGTTCTACTTAGTCTATTGATCAAAACATTAATCTTAAGCACAAAAACCCTCCACAGGTACAACCAGAGCAATGTTGGCCAAATGTCTGGGAATTTGGTAGTTCAGTCAAAATATCGTCATAGAAATACATATTCTTTTTTGCTACTCTGTGGTGCCTGCCTCCTGATCCTGTGTAACTTTCAGTGTTCCAGACATCTGTGCCTGCTGATCAGAAGGATGCTGCAAGGTTACACATGTCAGAGAAAAGCTAATGGCATTTTCTGTTCACATGTGTTTTATTAAGGTTGACTGGACATTGCATTAGTTAAATAATAACTAATAGTAACTATAGCACATACCGTTCAATAGAATGCTTAAATATTTTCCTAAAAGAATATGAGAGAATAAAGCAATGGGATTTCAATGGAAGGAAAACTCCAGGACTGAGGGTTGGGAGCACTTTTGATGTTCTGTTCGATCTCACATAGCCTCTACTATGTGGAGAGTATATGACTTTCTCAATACCAAGTCGACTAGACATTTTCTTACAAAAACTTTTTAAAAAAGTGGGGAGTTATAAAATACATCTGCATAGTTTGTGATTTTTATTGCAAATGAAGTCATGGCCAGGATGTCAATGGTTTGAAATAGATCAGTAGGATTGTTTCCCTTCTCCTGGGGACCTGGAGTGTAGCATAAAGAGCACTTCATGCAGGCTTCAGAGAGCTCTGGGAAGAAGAATAAGCCCTCTGACAACATTACAACATAAGGTGATAACTTTAGGTTAGTCCTACATAATAGACAACCATAAAAAGTAATTAGAATTGAACACGTAACCTAGTGAAAAGGGTAAAACCTTTTTTTTAAAGAAAAATGTGTAAATTGAAAGGCATTTTGCTAAAACCTAAATTAAATTATTTTAAATTTTAAAGAGTATTTATTTCAAGAACAGATTATCTTGTATTTTTCTGCTATAGAATTGTATCACCTTATTTCTGTCACCTCCCATCTTACCAGGTTGACTGACTTTAAAATGGTGCAAAAATCTTTCTTATCATAAGAAAGTCCATGATACAGAAAAGATAAAATGTGCAGTAAGCATTCATATAGAACCTGTATAAGGTACTATAATCAACATTTTGTATATTTTTATAAACTAGTGCTTATTTACTTTGTGTGACTTGTGTACTATGGTGGGCATGCCAGGTCAGAGGACAACTTGCAAGAGATCTTTCTCTCCTTCCATCATGTAGCCAAGGGTCAAACTCAAGCAGTCAGGTTTGCCAATGTGAGTCTTTACTCTCTGATCCATAAAAACCACATAGCCATACATCCTTTCCCAACACTTGTGATCAAAACAAAATCTTTCCAAAACTCCAAGCCCTTTTATTTTGTATTACAATTCAAAATATATTGCTATAAGATAGTAGTGATACCAAATATGTGTCTTTCTGCTTATCCGCTTACTTGAAAACACTTTCATTTCAAATTTAGTAAATGTTAAGTGTAGTGCTCACTGTAATATGAACTATTTTTAGGTTTGGTTGTATTACTGTACATGTATTAGTGTTTTGTCTGCATGTATGTATGTTCTAGGTGTGTTTGTCTTGTGCCCATACTAATCAGAAGAGCTCATTGGATTTACTGAAAATGTCTTAACAAAATGTTGTACATTTCTGACAAGAAGGCAGCATGTGTAAATACATTAATCCTTGGGAAACGGGATTCATTAAGAAGGTACAGACGGTCATACTAATTAATCATTTTTAAATAAATCCCATGTAGTAGCTGAGGTGTAACTTTATTCCTTTTAAAGGAATGAAATAATAATAAAGTAATGACCTTCTGGAGTTGGAATGCTATAGTTAAATATGTCTTATTTTATTGTAGCTATATATATTGTAGCTATATTGAAGGCTAACTGAAGAAAACAAAATTAGGAGAACATTCAATCAAGTGATTTCTGAAACTCTCATAAAGTAACGAGTAAAACACCCTGGAGTTCTATGAAGAACCCTGTCACCTTAACCTGTAGAAATGAAAGGCTCGGCTGTTAAAACTCTGAATAAACAACATGACTTAATGCTACATAAGACTCTTTGTTCTAAATCTTGTTCGGAACCTAATTATTTTGAATTTGCACCTGAAAGATCAGTATCTTTTAATCATCTAGCGTGTATGTGCATGTGTGCAAATGGATATTTGGATCTAAATGTGTGGGCTATGAAATTTTAATAGTAGACAAAATAAATTTTAAGATAATATTTTAGATGCCAGTGAGAGGAGTCTTTATGAAGATGGTAGGGAATCCACTGTGTTCTAAAGAGTGTAAGAAATTTGTTTAACAAATTAATTGAATATTTGTATTTTCCATAATAAGTAATTTACAAAAAAAAAAGTCTCTTGAGAATGTCAAATCTCTTTAAGACCTATGACTTTGCCAAAATTCCCATGGGATATCAATACATTTCTAGAATGCACACTACTTAGGAAAAGTTGTCATTGTTGGCGAGCGATTTACTTTTCTCTCCATGGTGAGTAGTGATAAGTGACCCACAGTGATTGCATAGATATGCACCAAACATGGACTGGTGAAGGACCAGCGTGTGCCTGGCAGATACAAAGACGAGAGTAGACACACCAAGTGAACATCGTATAGTCTCTGGAGGCTTCATGGGTATTCCCACAAGAGCACAGTGTGTCAAGAAGGGTTCTAAACGGATTTTGTGTAGAATAGCAATGCCATTAAAACTTGGCACTACAGCTCCCAAATGGAAGTGCTTCTGAATAATGGTTTATTTTATTCTTTATAAAGATAAACACAGTAGGTCACTGTTCAGAGAAGCTAACACATTTCATGAATAAATCCACTCTGAAAGAATAATATAGAAAAGTCTCACTGTCCTTGGCATAGACCCGCCATTTCAGCAGATTTAAAAAAAAATGATCTTAGATTTTGCATTCTTCTTTTCATAGTGTTATGTTGTGGTTCACAGTTGCTTCAGTTTACAAAGTCATACTAAACTCTTGGCAGTCAGTAAACAGAGTCTGTTCACACAAGAAAAGCTAAAAATTTACAGTATTGTAAAATATTGCAAAAACTCCAGGAGAGCAGGATAAGAATAACCAAATAAAAGATTCTAGTTATTTTGGAAATGGTGAATTATTCTCCAAATGAGAATAAGTTCCTGAAAAGATACATTAAGTGTTTGTTTTGTGTTTTGGGTGATTTTCTATCTCTAAACAGACTCTCAGGCTTCATTTTTATGCCTTTGTTTTTCCGCAACCTAATCCTGCATATAACAGACAGTGTGCTCATTCTCAGCTTGATGTTGAACTCTTCTGATAAGTCCTAAGCTAGCCTTCAGTTTCTCTTCTAATATCTATTTTTTGACTTATAAGTAGACAAATTTTCTGCCTGCACATGCACATAAATAGAGAAAACATAGCTGACGGACTGACAGGGTCGTGCTGGCCAGAGCTCAGCCACTTGTGCACTCCTGGGGTGCAGCAATTTGTGTTAGTTACCATTTAGCATTTTATTTTTTTTAAATAAGATCAGAGAACCATCATCTATGGCTCTTCCGAAATCCCCTTGTGTTTCATTCCTTCATTCCTGATCTCCTGGGTGTCTGCGGTGTGCACTTCTTCTCTTCAGCTTCATCCCAGAGGCAGCTCTTTCCTGCCAGACCCTACATTCAAATCAGAAATCTCCTCTACATCCTTCTTTCCCCCTACTTACCATGACATTGGATTGTTTCGTCAGTAACTATTTTTAGCTCCAAATTCTATAATAAGCTCTAAGTATATAAAGCAAATATGTGGGTTATTAAAGGCGTAGTTTGCCTGCTACCCTTCCGCAATGGTCCATTTGGAAAGCCACAGAGGATGACCAGGAGACCTGACTCACTAGGAAACTGCTCAAGGTGGTAAGACTCAATCAAACCACTTTTTACTAATCACCAATTTTAAAGTTGGAACCTAGACTTTAGAACAAGACTCAAATTTTCCTCCAAACTGTAATCCTTGTATGCCCTAATTTCCTAATCTCTAGACCATTACATTGCAATCCTTTCCTAGCTCCTTTCTATCCTCCATTACTTCAGAGTTACAGTCACAGAGAATCCACATTCAATGATGAAGGTGCTTTAGTAGGACTGCTCTGATTGGGATTCCTCTCTGTATGCTTTGAATATGCTTTATTACCATTGGTTAGTAAAGAAGTTGCTTTGGCCTATGGAAGGACCTAATGTATCATAGGTAGGAAAACTAAACTTGATGCAGAGAGAATGAAGGCAGAGTCAGTCAGATGCTATGTTGCTACCAAAGGAAAAAGACTCCAGAACTGTCCCAGTAAGCCACAACCTTGTGGCGTTATATGGACTAATAGAAATGGGTTAATTTAAGATGTAAGAATTAGCTACGAATATTCCTAAGCCATTTTCCAAACAGTGAGGCAATTAATATAATTTTGTGTGATTATTTGGGTCTGGATGGTCATGGAAACCAATGTGTGGTCTCCATGTAAACTACTCTGGTACTGCTGGGAGAGCAAAGTGATTCATCTATCAGGGAGAAAAACATTTCAGGCTTCAAAGGTCTTTCTCAACCTGCTCTCAGACTTCATTGAAGTTTAATCTTTCATTCAAGAACAAAATGCTGTCTTATTGTCATTTAAGTGTCATTTTGTTAAGCTCAGCTCTTGTCACAAATAAGATCACAAGTGATGGAAGGATTGTGCTTCATTTTAGCTATAAAACTGGTCATTTGGGAGCAAGATAGAAAACACAGGTGCTGCATTTATTCTTTATCACTACATGGAGACTTGGGGAGTCTCAGTAAACATATGACTTGAAGAAAGGAATAGGAATGGGGAGGATAGAAGAGGAAGAATGCAAGAATGACAAACTGGTGTCCAAAAGCTACAAACCACAAGCCATACTTACACACTATTTATTTTAGATGTGTCACACCAATCCTATCTTTCCATGAATGACATCATTTATGAATAAAATATGAAGTTACTATTTCAAACAGCAACTAATTTGCAGCCCAATTATCTGAGCAATTTTGATAGAAAGTTTCAAGTATAATATTATAAAGCCAAACCATGTACTTGTTTGTTTAAAAACATACACACATGGGCACACACAACACACACACACAAACAGACACACACACACACACACACACACACACAAAGCTAGGAACAAATGAAGTTGATAAGCCTACAAAGTGTGGTGTGTGGGCAGAGTGGAAAGATGGTTATTATCAGAAGGGCGGAACTGTAGTACTTAGAGGACATTGGCACCGGATCAAGATAAATGACTGGGAATGACCAGAGTTACATCTATTTGAGTCAGGAAGTATGAATAAATAAAAAATATCATACAGAGAGGAGGAGGAAGGGAGGAGGGGGAGGAAGAGAGGGAGTAAGTAATTAGGAATTGAGTTGAGATTTCTACTCTGGAAAAGGGATTAGCCAGGAGGCAAGATGAGAGAAGAGTGTTGCAGCCATGCGTAGCCCTACCTGAAGAGGCAAGCATCCTCTCTAATGAGTACCTCTGGGAACAAGAAGTCTCAAGCCTCGCAGCAGCACTGGAGGTAATGGGACCCTCCCTTCTAGGCAGGAATGGTAGGGCTGTACCTGGTGTTTAGAGTGGTACCGCGTTATCCTAGAGGTACAGAGAAACTGGAAGGAGTTCAGAGGCAGGAGGAAAGATGATTTGTGATGAAAGATTAAAGCACTAAACAAGCATAGCCCGGCTGAGCAACAAGTTGATGGATAAAGAATTTATCTGTGAATAATCAACAATGTACACACTTTGGAGAAAATGTGCTGTTTATTCTGGTATCTGGAGAAGTGTTATAAAGAATAATTGCATAGAGAAAAAAGGCAACTCTAAAATTAGGAAAAAGGAGATACAAGTGATAAATAGCTTTTCCTAATAAGGAAGACACAGTGCTGAAGGAAGGATTATGTCAGTCTGATGATATGAATAAAATAAATCCATACAACACAAGACAACATTTGATTCTAGGACTCAGGAAGTAAACACAGTAAAAAAAAAAAAAGGAAGGGATGTGTACATGACACTGCCAATTCAAACTCACCATTCAAACAAAAAATTTGGTTGGTTCTCCACATTTTCTTCATGCAAAATCTTTATTAATTAATAACCTGAGCTGGTAAATTAGTGCATCATTTTCCAGAAGGAAATTAAATAAAATAGGGAGGTAGACCCTTTTAATATTGCTTTCAATGATTCTTTATGTTGGTTTCTAGTTGGGTATTTAAAATCATAAATTATAAATGGATCTCCTATATAATCAGACCTAAGGGTAGATATGATATCTTGAAACACCCACCTGTGAGAGTAGACAGTGCATAACAGAAGAAAGCAGAGAGCTCCCAGGCAGAAATTCGCCCATACTAACACATGCTGTTCCGTGCACTCATGAACCACTGTGTTTCCTGGACAAATCACTCTGCAACGCCCATCCCCTGGGAGGAATCAGAACTGCTCATACAGATATTAGTTTTGGATTATTATATTTGGGTTAATAGCCACCCATGTTCCCAGTAACACATAATATTCCTTCCTTAAAACCCAGAGCTCAGCTTTCAGTATTTGGAACAAAGCAGATACCCAATAGAAAAAGTGAGCTGAAAGAGTTATATTGATCTATCATGTATTTCTCTTTTATATTTTACTTGTTGAGAAATTTTTATTTGGAAGCTTTGAGAGCCAATGAAATAACAATATGTACTTGCAGTGTACATGTTTACAAGTTGTAAACATGCACACATGCCTTTTCTCTCTGGTAAGACACATTCCCCTAATTTCATGTCATTCTCCATTGGACAAACAATGGAGTTAAGGATTGAAATCACGACTGAGAAGCCAAGGTCAAGATGACAATAAAAACAACAACATCAAAGACCTGAATCTTCTTCCTGCTTATCCTGGTGTCTTCTCCCCACACTGATTCTTATATGATTTATAAACCGAATCACAGCACCAGAATAAAATTAACTGCATAATCCTCATACGCAAAACCACAGCTTTACTACAAGGTTCATGGAAATCTAATACACACAGTTATTAAGCATAATAAAAAGGAGATATGACAAAATAATAATTAAATTTATTTTCATAGCTATCCAGTAGGTGTAAATATTTGTTTTCACAAGAAGACTTTTTCCCACAGAGTAATATACCAGAGGTGATGGGAAAAGCCAAACGGAAGGGTCCAATGACTGATATGCTCAGAACAAGCAGCCTCTCTGAAGGTGCAGCTGGGTGGAGCTGAGAGAAAAGGGAAGATAATCTGGAGAAGGTGTTCCAGGAGGGTGTGGCAAAACCTGAGGAGGAATGTGGAAAAAATAGAGGAAGCCCTGTCAGGTTTCCAGACAGTGAAAAACAAGCGTCAGTGCAAAATGACATTTGGCAACAGCTTCTCAGCTTTGCCAAGGAGCAATCTGCAAAACAGAAGGTCCAAGTAGCGGGAGGAAATTCTTAGCAGAGGCAAATAGCATCTTGGAACTGGCTGAGAGGAGAAGAGAATTTAAATGAAAGACAGGAGTAAAGAGACTGTGTCAGGCATTGGTCATCGACAGCAGGGGTTTGGAGGCCAAGGACTTCCCAAGAGTAGAGCCAATGACAAGAGACAAGGGTGTACCACGTGGGACAGTGGGAGGTGGGTGCATTCAGAAAAACAAATTTCTTCCTTGAAGGAAATAACAAAACCATAAATGAAACGAACAGATAACTGCTGAATCAGAACGATATAAAACAACGTACACATAGAAAACAAAAGTAGCAACTATTTAAAATCCTCCATGAAAGCCAGCCAGTGTCTCGAGCAGTGAAGGTTGAACTCCCGAAACCCAGCTGCCTGGTCCGTGTCCCATTCACAGCCCTTGGCAGAAAGAGTCTGGAAAAACTATTTCACCCCCCTCATGTCTTAGTTTTTTCACAAGAGAACAGCAGAACGTTGTACCATTTGCCACAGAATCAGGAGAATTAAGATCTTAAAGAGCTCAGCACTTGTCAGAAAGTGAAGCGTCTGATAAAGCGTCAATTTTCAAAGTCTTATACTGGAAAGAGTGAAATGGGATACAGGAGGAAAAAATGTAAAAATGATATTTTTTCAAAAGGATCCGAAAAGGAAAGATGAAAGGGGCGTGGGAATTAAAGGCTGCGCTTTTAAAAACTGATGAATAAGATTTTGCTTAACGTGCATCAGCTCCAAGGGTATTTACTAATGTAAATTTGTGGAAAGAAGTCACTTATTCCTGAAAGACCCAATTCAGAACTCCGTTTTCAAAAATCATTCAAAGAAGCTCTCTTCTTCTCCTTCCCAGAACTGCCTTAAAACAGCCAAGCATTTCAACCCAGATCCCAATAAATAACCAAGCATTTCATGTTGGAATGCCATTCAAAGGCAGCAAAGTGACTCCTACTAATCTCCCAATAAAGTCATACTCCCGGTCTTAAATATTTACTTTGTGAATTTAACAATTAACAAGGATACTAACAGCCAAACTCTGGGGTATCTACTCTAAGGTAAATCTTACAGGTCTCATTTCAGACTCTGGAGGATAGATATTAATTTTAATCTTCATTAACTTGTGTTAATGCTCAAAAAACTTAACCCAGTGTTTCAAGTTTTCAGTCATGCAGATGCAGAGCCTGGGCTTGAATGGAAAGTCTGTTTGAGAGAAAATCTGAATTTTTAGCGTGGTAATGTCTTTAGTGACGGATTCGAATTGAGCCTCTACCTCCTTTCATCAAAGAGCCATGCAGGATTTAAACTAGTTATGTCAGGTGGTTATTTATTTTTCAGCTCATGCTTCCATCTATGCCTGTGTGTAACAGTCTATATGTTTGTCTGAAAACTTGTAGAACTTGAAAAACCACATTTCATGGTCACTAAGTGGCTAGACAGAATTTGAGAGAAATTCTCTTCTCCGGTGATCAAGCAAAAGCCTCAGCCATGACAGATAAGCAGCCCACCACTGATAGAAAACGGGCCTCTGGATCACGTAACATTAAGATTTTTTTTAAATAAAATAAAGTATTCTTATTCATTCCCAGTTCTCATAGTCTGAGCATCCCCCGAAGCTGCATTTGATTTTCGCATTTAATGACACATGGATCATTTCATACAACGCAGCCTCTCAAGTCAAGCCGGTTACTTCATCTGTGGCTAAAGTGAAGAAAGTGAGCTGATGGAGTACAGAAAGCAAACTTCGAGTGCACTTTCTTGAGAGACTAAATATCAATCCCCAGGCTGGAGCAAAAATAATGCAAAATACCTGCTCTCTATTGCCTTAGGACTTTTCCAGATCATTTTTGGCAGTTTATAATTTTAACTTTAAATATTTACTTTAAAACAAAGTGTATGTAACATTCAACTCCACTGTATTTATAGCTGGTGAGCAAATGCAATCTTTCACTTAGAAAGATAATGTACCTTGAAATAAAATATGTTCACAAAGATCCAAAATTGAAGCAGAATGTAAGTGCTGCATAAGATACATAAAACATATATGAAATAATAATAATAATAATAATAATAATAATAATAAGCTTTGTGACTTATGAAGAGGGGAGGGGTGAATAGTAGGGTGATTTCATAGTAGGGATGATGTTTTAGCTGGAGTGTGAAAGTATATAATATTTCAAGGGACATATGAGATAGGGCATGAGAAAAGAATGATGTAATGGCTTCATAAGGTTAAGATAAGCATAGACAGACTACAAAGTCAGTTCTCACCAAAGTCATGACAAGACAAGTTGTTTACACTGGGTTCTGCCAGCATCCATGTAGGAGCAAACAACGACAATGATGTGTAAATGGGATGACCAACTTATTAGGGGATCTCCATCATGGGAGGAAATCACACAGCACCCACTGTCAGCACAGCAATAGCTCCATGGCTTTCCAGTAACTAGGTAGAGACAGAAGCTGAATTTTTAAAAGCCTATGATACAGAAATTTAAATTCATCTGAGCTCAAAGAATGGCATCAAATATTCTTGACACCTTAGGATGAAACAGGAACAAATGCAGTGTTCAGATTCACAATTTATTGACAGAAGATGTAGCTGAGGAAAACATACCCTCAAAACTGTAAATGTTTTTGTAATGAATAGATTGTGTACAGAACCACTTATAGACAATATGGTTTAAAAGCAAAAGAATCAAGGAAGCAGACATGCAATTTCACACGAAACACATAGGCTTCTTTTCTTCAATTTTTTGAGCAGAATAAACATAGATATATTAAGTAAAACTGAGAAAGAACTCTCAAGATAGGGAGGGTCTGCAAAGGAACAAGACCCACATCTGATCTTCCTAACATAAAATCATATTACTACATGTATTATGTTGTAGGCTTAAACTGGAATATGTTACATACTTCAACAACTTAAAAAAGCATGAGTTAGCGACAATATGCTTGTTTGACTCTGCTTTCTGTTGCTGTGATGAAAATAATAACCAAAACCAACCTGGGATAAGGGTCTATTTGACTGACACATCCCGATAGCATCCTATCATTTAGAGCAGTGGTTCTCAACTTCCTAATGCAGGACACTAGAATATAATTCCTTGTATCGTGGTGACCCCAACCATAAAATTATTTTCATTGTTACTTCATAACTCTCATTTTGCTATGAATCTTAGTGCATATATCTGTGTTTCCCAATGGTTTTAGGCAGCCTCTGTGAAAGGGTCATTCAAAGCCAAAGGGGTCAGTTTGAGAACTACCAATGTAGAGAAATTAGAGCAGGAATTCAAACGGGAGTGGAGGCAGGGATAACGGAGGGAAGGTGCTTATAGGCTTGCCCATCTGGATTTCCTTAGCTAGGTTTCTGATATGCCTAGGTTTACATACCCAGGTATAGCTCTGTCCTCAGTTGGCTGGGTCCACCTACATCAATTAACAATCAAGAAATTATTCAACAGACATTCCCACAGGCCAATCTGATAGAGGGGTTTAGACTAAGGTCTTTATTGCCAAGGTGTTTTAAGTTGACAACCAAGATTAACCATCACTATGGCTAATCACGTGATCAGGTTTAGTTGCTTTAAGGGAGATAATTTTCATCCCTCAGTGGCAAAACTTTTTGTGTATCCCATATAAATAGTCATGTAAACCTGTATGAAAATATACACCTAATTGTTCATTATCATTTCCAGTTCTTTTTAATTGTATTGCTTTGTGAGATGATAAGCACACAGAATGAACCATTTCTGACAAAGACAAAGATTATGGAATACACTAGACCAAATAAGACATGTATACTGATAAAAGGCCAACCACAGTAAGAGTTAGAAGACTACTAAAACTGCATAGACAAAATATCATAAAGCTTTAACACAGCAATGGCAGTGAAAATGGAAATGAGAGAATGTTTAGAAAAACTCTCCAAACTAACTGCTTATAACAACGCTAACATGGAGTATGGGTTACTCGAGACCAGACATTAACTAGAAATGTGAACACACATAGTCTCATTTAATACTCCTGGTGACCAAGCCATCTCATACCATTAGTACTGTCATTTTTTCTGATGTTAAAATGCAGGCCGATGGAACCATGGTG
Source organism: Bramus lutescens (assembly GCA_001685075.1). Classification (NCBI taxonomy): domain Eukaryota; kingdom Metazoa; phylum Chordata; class Mammalia; order Rodentia; family Cricetidae; genus Bramus; species Bramus lutescens. Next base: position 107,509 of record LOEQ01001008.1, on the reverse strand, counting down.
AGTTCTTAAAGGCTGCAAGCTGGCAAGTAGCAAAGACTGGATGGAACCTGGTGCTGAAAAGGCCTGTCTTACCTTGTGCTACAGATTGGTCTGTACCCTGAAGAGTACTTGTGTATGGTAGTTATAGAAATAGAGAGGTCAAATAGGTCACAAAACAAATAAATAAATAAATAAATAAGTTGGGTGTATTGTACAGGTTATTCTTGGCTGTGTCTCAAGTACCAGACCACAGCAAGGCTCCGAACAATGGCGCAAGTTCTGGAATATTCAGTTTTCAATATTCAATTCCGTTTTTTCTTTTTAATTTTCCCTCAAAGAATGTCTAAAAACCAATACAGATGAACTGGTCTTAGAGGAATATTTGCTAGTAATGACTTCTTTGTAAAGCAGCAGGTATTTCTAGGATGCGTGTGAACCACTACCTGCCTGGTGATCCCAAAGCCAGAATGAGATATGGCACCAACTCCAGGATTTTGTACAGGGCAGAGGTGAGGGGTTAAAATGAGCTCCAAGTTTGTGCTCATATGCTTTTGTTGGATAGATAAAGAGAAGCCAAGAGTCCCTGGAAATGTGGAGGATGGTCAAAAGTGGAAGTCTCTAATAGAGACACAAACCATTTTGGCATGAATGAAGAGATGAGAAAGGACAAGTGGACAAATTATTAGAAATTTTCTTCTTTCACTATAATTTCTTTTGGAGCTGACATTGTCAATGAATAACCATAGATTTGTACATTTGTAAGAATGTGAAAGCCATTTTAACATGAACTTGGGTTAGTTTTATATGATAAGTGCACCCTTGAGAAGTCTACAATAGTCAAGTTCTCCCTACATAGATATAAAATGAAAATACAAATATGCAGAAGAGAGTGCTTTCTATCATTTCAGCAGATTCTTTTAAAGTTCATTTAAAATTTAGGAGATTATTATTCCAGGAAGGATGGAATTTCCCCTTTACAAAAAAGTATCCACAACTGAAAGACATAATGTAATAAATAAGTACACGATTTCAAAGAAAAATAAGAGCGAACACCTGCTTCCTGGAAGGGTTATGATGAGCACACAGGGAAAGGCATCCGTTGTTTCTATTATTAAAGGTGACCACACCAAGAAAGAATGATGTTGTGCAGGAGTGTTATCTTTTGCTTTGTTCACACCCAGATGGGACATTAAAAGCATTAGGTTCAGATAAATCTGTGCCTCCCACAGACAAAGAGTTACAGAAAGCAGATTGGGGCTATATTCTTCCTCAATAAATGCTTTTTTTTGATGAGGTTATTTATTTTGCACTGAAGGACAACTACAATTGAATAATTTGAAAGTGAGGCTCTAAATTTTTTTTACTACAGTTCAAAAGCAAAAAATAGATGAATCAATGTATGATACTTTAGAAACCAAAACCAAAACCAACAACTCTGTGATAAAAGACCAACCTCTGCAATCATGCAAACTCTATACATTATTTCATATTTTGTATGTATGTATACTAATATAATTGAGCATCAGTCTTTAGACAACTTTATATTTCCTACAAGGTACATAGAAAAACATTCAATCACCAATATTTAATAGCAAATAATAATTAAATTCAAACCAATTTGTCTTTTGATTGAGTTTCTTGAATGAAAAGAATTTCTATAAATTTAATAGCAATATAAAAGAGTGTATGCTCACATATGACAGAAAAGTAGAAAATGAGTTTACAATGGTTAGTTTTGCAGAAAAAAAATCTTTCTGACTGTCCCAAGTGATCCCGAACACCATGAAAGACACCTGATGGAGCCATTTAACAGTTGGTGATAAGTTGTGAGTCTACCCTGAGTATATAAGGGCAATGCCTGAGAAGAAGCCAGACTTGTGTCTGCTGCCCTCAAGCTCCCTGCATAGGGGATGGCATAGACTAGGGAGAAGGTGATTATTGTTGTTGTCTCTAAAACATAGCTTCTTGGAAACACACAAATTACATTTGCAGTCAGTTAAAGTTGAAGTAATTTAGTGCACGGTGCTCGCATGTATGTCAAGGTAAATATTCAGGATATATGTTTTCTGGATCGGCATACTTAAGGAAGAAGAAATACTTGAATTGACTTTTGAAAAACTTGATATCGGCATGCAAAGACAGGATGGAGCAAATTCCATCCCGAACTGATACTGTGATCGGTGTTGGACCCAAGCTTTTATTTTAAGAACAAATTTGGTATTGTTTCCCCAACTAAATATGTGGTAAGGGAGTCATGGCTATGATTTCACTTTTCATAGTGTGTCAGTGACAGTACATCCTGAGATGAGACATCGTGGACTACGCACCAGTGACGACATTGGCTGCTTCTCATCTCACGGAGCATCAGTGAAGAAAGAGCAAGGATCCACTGGGGACATGGAAGTCAATAAGAACCACCTAAGTCAGGACTCTGCTAGTTTGGTTTGGCCACCTTCCCCATTTAATCCTGGATTACATATATGGAACAAGAATTTTTAATCAATTGATCAATGCAATCTTTTGTTAATGACTGAAAATACCCCAAAACCCCACAAATAGCCTTCCAGGTTCTATGGGAAAATTCCAATATTATCATTTGAAAACAGATTTCCCCACTAAATACTTAGAAATCAGTATGACTTAAATCATTTCCTAAAATACCTTTGGATTTATGCAGACTAGCACACTAAATGATAAATAAAATACCACAAAGAGAATGTAAACTTACCTTTTAAAAGAAAAGAATAGTAAGGATTCCAAAAGGTCATAAGGTAGCATATTTTATTTGTTCACTTAAAGCTATATATTACACACATCTGTGTATACATACACATGCAGAGTAAATATGAAATTTTCCTATCTAACGTAACAATGCTCCCCCAAGAGTCACAGACTATGTAACAAAACCCCCAACACCAAGCATGAAAAGCCCTCTTTTGGGTCAAGCAAGCAATTCCATAATGAGTACATCTAATGTCCATTCCTAATATTCTCTATGTGAAGAGAGTGTCAGGTCCTACATGCGGAAGGTCCAATTTCCAAGTCTACGGTCATCTCATATACATCAGATGCCAGTAGAACTTTTTGAGTGCTCATGATCAACCACCTACAAATCTACAATCCACAGCAACTTCACTGGGTTGAATGAATTTTCATGACGATGCATGGGGCTTGGGCCCAGACAATTACTGATTTAATGCAAAGGGCTACACAGACCAAAGATAAATGAAGGAAATGCATGCACTGTGTGTCCTGGAACAGGCACAGACCTTGAAGTTTCTGGGCATACCACCCACCAAGCACCTCCAATGTGTTCAACTATCCAGTGTCCTAACCCCTGTTCCCTGGGACCTGAAGCCTCCATTGCATTAGTACAACTTCTCATAGACAAGGTAGGGAGCTCAGAATGGTTCGTGTGTGTATTCTGGCTTCCCTCATCTCCATCCGCTCCCTGTCTCCTGCTTCCGTCTCTCTGCTCTTCTGGCTGTTTCCCAAACAAGCATCAAATCCACCATGTATCATATATCCAAAGATGGCCTTGAACTCCTCCTGCTCTTGATGCCACCTCTTGAGGGTACCGGACAGGTATAAACCACTATGCCTGGCCCAGTGCCTTGGTCTCTATGCACAGATGTTTTTTTCCAAGCTAAGATCTTTCCTCTATGAGGAGAGTCTTACAACTACTATCTGAAAAGGCAACACAGAAATGTCTTTATATGCAGCAAGTGGTTCATTTCTATCACATGAGTTGGGAAAAGAGTTATAGATGCTAATATATGCCTTAAAACCCAGTTCATATGGATCATAGAATCATAGTAATCAGAGGGTAATATTGAATATTCCTATGAAAATGATGTGGCAATGGGATCTGTATTACTGGAAAATATAAGAAAAGAATTCACTTATACCCTATATTTAAAACATTTTAATTTTGTGAATAGGTTCATGAATTATTTGTACAATTTATTCTGATAAGCACTCATAAGTGATTATCATAAGTGATATGATAATCATAAGAGATAATTGTGAGAACAAACAAGCTTGTAACATTGAGAAAGACACTCAAACATATTTTTCCAAAGTAATTCAGAACACTATTCAGGTTCAGATCCATTTGCTCAGAAGCGACCATGACCTTGAAGTTCTAGTTCAGGAAAATATCATCGATCAACGTATTTGCCACTATTGCTCAGTTTCACACCAGAGAATTCTCGAGCAGATGATACAGCATTGGATAGAGACTTGCATTGGGTACTAATGTCCTTGGAGACCCCCAGGGCTGGGATTCATCTCTGAGCTCTCCCTGACCCTGCTTCTTGGCAGATGGGGACTGAACGTTCCTTAGGTAACTTGATTCCATAAGGGCAGCATTGAGGCTTCCTGCAGAGTGCCCTGAACATTTAATAGAGAGAGAAAAACTCCAGAGCTCTTCATAGCCAGACAGTTCAAGTACGGCCAGCACATCACTGGTGTGTGGTCTAGAAACAGTCTAGTCTATGGGCATGAGACTGCTTGAGTCTGGGATTATTTCCAGGTCGTCAAGTGAAAGAGCAGTGGATTAGATCATTTTGTTTCCTTTCACTTTCTTATGAAGCATACTAAAATAGACTAGCTCGAAATATCATGAGAGTGAGACCATTTGAGAAAAGGACCCAAGAATAAAGCCTGACAGGAGAACGTAAAGGGACAAAGTAGGGGCCACACAGTGGATATATTCTGGGCAAAAGGATGGAAATAAGAACTGGCACATGTTACAGATAAACGGGGCATCCTTGTAGAGATCATTAAAGTAGTCTGTTGAACAATCTGTGTCTGTGTTTGGGGATGGAAAACTACATCTAGGGAATAGGCCATGTTGCAAACCCAACAGTGGAAAGGCAAACAGGGTAATGTCATCAAAGCATGGTGGAACTACAATGGGGATGCTTCAGGACACTGCTACTTAAGGTTTAGTGTCTATAACCAACTCCTTCTTCTGGGACTGCTTGTGTGGAGGCATGTTCTTGTTGGGAAGATATGCTATTGTCTATTATGTGTCTTCAAACTTCTTAGCAAGGAAGAAGCAAGAGCATGAACAGGAGTTGGAAAAGTTCAAGGAAGAGGATCTGTTTTGAAATATTATTCTGTTATCCAACTGCATACTTGAATTGGCAACCTAAAGATTCTTACTTGAACTATTTCATCAGATAAAAAAGGAAGCACAAAATGATATAGATGAAATGGAAATCTATGCAACTGTATAATATGTACAGCTTGTATAAGACAAGTCAAGGTGACACAATAGTTTAATGTGCCATATAGTGTTGCGTTTGTCTAAGCATTTATTTCTAAAAATATTCCTGAGGTTAGTGAGATTTATGAACCCCAACAAATGGAGAAATGGACATCTATGGGGAGTTGTCTGAATGTAACTGGCTCCCATAATCTCAGTAGTTTGAATATAATTGGTCCCCATAATCTCATAAAGAATAGCACTATTAGGAGGTTTGACTTTGTAGGAGTGGGTATGGCCTGGTTGGAGGAAGTGTGTCACTAAAGTGCGGGCTTTGAGGTTTCCCGTGCTCAGGATACCGCCCATTCTTGTTGCCTGCGAGATACTGGACTCTGGGCTACTTGTCCAGCACCACATCTGCCTGGCCATCGCCATGCTACCTGTCATGATGATGATGAACTGTAGGTGAACCACCCCAAATACATGTTTGCTTTAGGAGTTGCTGCAGTCATGGTGTCTCTGCACAACAATAAAAACCCAAACTAAGACATCATGCAACCCATGTGTTCCATTTTGTTCCATTAATGACTGTCACACAGGACATATCACAGACACTCATTCAATAAATGTTTCTTGAAATAAATAAAATACAGAAGATGAACGGAGACAGACAGGCTTCAAGCAGAGACAAACACAAAGCAAATATATGTGTGGGATAAGTTTTGTAATGAAGCAGTGCATTGTAAACTACGCTCTATGATTCACTTCACATTCAAACAGTCATGATGTGAAAAAGGATAGGCAGCAGAAAGTGAATGGATCACCTTCAGTGTGAGTGTGACAGACTGAGTCATCCAAGCCAAAGCTGCAGGGAATCACTGACAGGACGATGGAGGAAAGATAAGCAGCCAAGCACCTTTGAGTCCTTATCCTAGAGGAGCTTTGTCCCTGGGTTTAGAAGAACTGGGGGGGGGACAATTCTTTTCTGGACAGGTGAGTAGGATTTGAGTGAAAATTATTCCTCAGAAAAGATTTGCTGGGTCTGAGTGAATGTAGTGTAAGGGTCAAAATGGAAGGAGGTTTTAGTTAAGGGCTGGGAGCTCTGATGGCAACAAAGGAAGACAAAATTAAGAGAAAGGAAAATTAAATACAGCAAAATCCTCATAGGGAAAGAACAGAGGAATCGCAGGCCCCAAAGAGGCAGACACTGGCTTGTTTGGCTTACTGCCTAGGGAAATATACATGACTGTTGTTGTTCATCCTGATACCTATTAAGGTGCACATACACCAGCATTATTTACACACACACACACACACACACACACACACACACACAATTATGCCTTTATACCAGACTTTGAGGATAATTCAGCATCTTTATTTCTGACTATTGGAAATAACATAGTATCACGGATGTACAAAAAGATGATTGTTGGTTGTCATGGACATTATGATGTGTGACTGCTAAAAACTGGGGAAAAGGAAACCTCAATACAGTTGTTATTTTAATAACTCTGGAGTGAAAGTTACAGGATAGGAAGTGACTGTTCATTACACACTAATACCTTTTGAAATATGAATAATAATACTGCTTCCTGAAATATGAAAAGGAGTGTGTTGATAGGGATACAACAAAAGAAGGCTTTGAGACATTCAGGGTGCAGAGCCAGGGTGGAGGGTGGGGTAAAGCAAACCCATAGTACGTTAGCCCAGGCGCGCTGAACGTTTATTGAGTGCACATGTGAAAGCAGTGCATTCCTTTTCTATGCAAGATTTTCCTGCCAAAGGCTTGCCCTTTTAAAAACCTGAACAATGAATGCTCCCTGCCAAACCTCATCACAGAGAAGTCTAAGACAACAATCCCCACGGTTCTGCAAAATGTGAATTGAGCCAAAGACAGGGAGATGGTGTTTGCTCATCTGACTATCTGGCGTCGGTACTTTTGAACAGCTACTTTACAGGTGATAAAAGTTCTAACTTCAAACAGAACACAAGATTCCTGATTTGAATCGACTTCCCAGTTTGAGATGCAAGCATGTGCCTGATATTCTTTTATTGTGCAGATAGCTTTGCATCCAAAAGAGTCTGGGTACCTTTATTGTCTACTAATCTGTATTAAAAACAATATGTAAACACTGGCTAGGTTATCATATAGAAATATAACAAAAAGGAATGACAGAAGACAATGCAGCCAAAATCAAAACTATATTGAAAAATATATCAAAGCCAAAATCAATAATTCTACAATTGTATTAACATTCAGAGAATTTGTCCTCTGGTATATAAAGTAAAATTTCAAATAGATAATATTGAAATGATTATTTTCATTTTTATGGATTTTTTAAAATATTAATTTGGTTATAATTATTTTTCAGAAGTCATCAATTACTTGAAAATATGTTCATAGGAGATCAGAAGAACAACATGATGACCTATTCAAAATACAAATTAAACATGTCTCCATTATTGAAATTCAATACTTGAGAAGTTTTCACAGAATGCTATATTGTTTATTTCCACATTTTGACTAAGGTAGATTATCATAGGTCAGAAGATTTTTGCTCATTTGATTTTTGAAGACACAGTCTCAGGCACATAACTGGCCTTGAATCTACACTACAGTTCAGCTTTGAACTCCTGATCCTCCTGCCTCCAGCTGCTAAGTGCTGGGTTTCTAGGCATGTACAATTGGTGCTGGACAATTGTCTATATTCTGTCAATTATGTTTTAAATAAATGCTGATTGGCCAGTATCCAGGCAGGAAGTATAGGCNAACCAGACAGGAAGTAGAGGTGGGTCAATGAGAACAGGAGAATTCTGGGAAGGAAAAAGCCCATTCCTCCCCAGTACTATCCAGACACCGAAGAAGCAGGATGTGACCTACCCCGCTGAAAAAGGTACCAAGTCATGAGGCTAACATAGATAAGAATAAAGGGTTAATATAAGTTATAAGAGTTAACAAGAAGCCTGAGCTAATGGGCCAATCAGTTTATATCTAATGTAGATTCTCTGTGTGATTTTCTTTGGGATCCAAAGACTGTGGGAACTAGACAGGACAGGAACCCCAACAAGCAGGCCCTCATACACAATCATGGATCAAGAACAAATATTAAGAAAGTTTTTACTTCTTTTGCCACAGGGAAAACTTAAACCTAAAATTTCAGTGAAGGTCCAAATCCCATTAGTCATGTAATGTCAGTCTTTTTTTTTTTTACAAGTTTATAATACAGTGTACTGTCACCAGAGGTAGGTTTAATCATGTCTCCTGCAGCCAGGCAATCAGACTTTTCACAGAGAAGCTCTTGTGTGTTTTATATTATGACTCATGTAAACTAACACCAGCCGAAGAAAAATTTAAAACAAGAGAAAGAAATGCTAAGGTTTTTAACTTTTTCCATGTTAAAACACAAGTTCAATGGAGGCTGTAAAGCAGGTTATCACTAAACAATTACAAATATGGAGACAGAGTAAAGAGCAAAGCAATGGAAATGATAAAATGACACGGTTTTTGGCTCAAATGTAAGGGAGCTGCCCACACAACAATAAACCAGGTTTTGTTGGTTTGTTTGCTGTTGTTCTTTTGCTTGTTCGTTCCTCTCTCTGAACCTAGAGATTGAATCTATGGCCTTGCACATGACAGATGAGTGTTTTGTATTCCAATCTGAAATGGGGTCTTGTGAGTAAGCAACCAAGGCTAGCCTTAAGATTTGCCATCGTCCTTCCTCAGCCACTCAGTTGACTGGGATTACAGGAATGTGCCACCACATTTGGCACTTATGTTTGAAAACTCAACAAATTCTTCTAAACATACATTAAAACAAAACTCAAAGCAACAACAACAAAATTGTACCAAATGTAGAAAAGAACATTTTGAGAAACAGTAAAATTTTAGATATGAATCTCTCTCATTGGCGAAAGAAATAAAGATAAGAAGGAGCACTTGTATTTAGAGATGTGTGTGTGACATTACATGTATGTAGATATGTGTGAATGCATAATATAGACTCATGTAATATGCAAGTACATGAAAATATATGCATGTGAGTACTCATGTGTGTGTATGTGTGCGTGTGTGTGTGTGTGTGTGTGTGTGTAATAAATATAATTGATCCAGTGGCAAGAGGCAGTCCGCTTTGCTGTCACTATACATCCCCCACTGTATATGCCACAGCTTCTAGGAAGGTTTATGGAAGGTAGAAACTCCCTAGGAATCCTAGAGCATTCAACATAGTCATGCATAGTTATTGCACATATAGAATTTGATGTATAATAATCTTTAATGTATTTGACAGAGTGGGTTCCTTCAGGGTGAAAGAAAGAGAAAAGTCTAAGTATTCATTCATTGACTGATAGAATTTTGGAAGGCTAACCTTTATCTGGAATTGAAGACATCTGGGAACGATGATGGATCTCAGTAAAGCAGCAAGCAGCAGAAATACAGAGAGAAAACCCTACCTTATGCCTTTAAACACTTAAGATTGATTTGTTGATTTCTAACATACAGCTTTATTTTCATGACAAGCAACAATAATGTGATTTAGAAGATTTTGGAAATTCAGTATTCCATCTTACTTTGAAGAGAAATAATTATAAGGATAGCCAGGTCATTGTATTTGTTTTTGTGATGATAAGATTTATTACCTTTATTATTAATAGAAGACGCTAGCAGCATTAATAGAATCCACAGATTAAAGAAAGTAATCAAACATTCAATTAAAAGATCTTGGAACTTGAGAGATGACTCAGCAATTAAGAATATTTAATGGTCTTGCAGAGGACCCAGGTTCAATTTCCAGCACTCACATGACAGTTTACAACCATTGGTTACTGCAAGAGATCTGATATCCTCTCCTGATCTCCTTGGCACACATATATGACACCTGCACAGACATATATAAGGAAAAATCCTATATACATGACATACATACGAACACACTCACACATACCCCAGAGAGAGAGAGAGAGAGAGAGAGAGAGAGAGAGAGAGTTAACCCTGATGGGTACAGAATGGCTCACCTTTAGTCTGCTTTCTCAATGCACGCTCTAAACAATGTTTCAGAGGAGTTTTAGATTTCTATAAACACTTAGAAAATAGAGCAGTTTCCCTAAAACTCACATCAGCTTTTGCTATTATCTGTAGTTTACATTGGTATGGACATTCTCTACAAATAATAAAACATTAAGGAAATATTATCAGTTCCAAATTTATTTACATTTTTACAAGAAGTCTATAGTACATTTTCATTATGTCCTTTATTCTGTAACAGCATCTCAGCTGTCCTAGTTATTGATGACATTGGATGTGTGAAGATTTCTAAATTTTCCAGTAGTGTAATTTGTCTCAAGTTTTTTTCTCTGGAGTTCATGGGATTACAGCTTTAAGAAAGAGCCTGATTTAGAATACACCACTTTTACTCACCCACATGAAGAGTGAATTCCATCCCTGAGATCTGTGACTGTCATTTTAAATGTGACAACGTGGTTGGCACTGGCAGGGAGATGGGGTTCCTGAGAATTAATTCCTGTGCGTGCTCTCTTTCTTTGCCCCCTCCACCCCATTCTCTTTGGGAAGAAAGTTGTTCTCACCCTAATGCCATTATATTTTTCTTTCTCACCTCCGTATAGAAATTATTTGAAGTTTTTCTCCATAGAGAACCTAAATTTTCTCCTATCTTTAGTATTTGATAAAATCATTAAAACTTATAATTTCATGAATATTTGTTTTATACTTACTTCATAAGTATTACCACAGCTTTGATTGTTCATATTATTTGAATTTTGACCATTAGGAGTTCTAACCATTGGTTCCTGTGTCTTTTTGGCATACAGTATCATTTGTGTGTGCATGCACATGTGTGAATATGAATGTGTTTGGATATATGTGTGTAAGAGCATGTGTGTGTTTGCATGCATGAATGTGTATACATATTGTGTAAGCATGCACATGTATATATACATATATACATACACATATATGTTTGTGCACATGTGTAAGCATGTGTGTATGCATATGTGTAGGCATGTGTGTAGACATGTGTATGAAGACATGTATGTGTAAGGTTTTGTGCAGGTGACTGCTTGTGTATGTGTATGCACATTTTTCTGTGAGTGAATGTATGTATACATGTATGTGGGGAGTATGTATGCACATGCATGTGTGATTTTGGGTGTGCATGAATGTGTGTATGCACATGTGAGGTATGTGCATATGTTTGTGGGTAAGTTAGTGTGTGCATGCATGTGTGTATGTACACATGTGATGTGTGTGAGTTTGTGTTTGTGTGGGTGAGTTAGTGTGTGCACGTGTGTGTGTATGTACATTATGTATGTTTGTGTGTGTTGCTTAGTGCTCTTTTATTTTCTGATATTAAAAGGTGGTTTTAGAAGTAGGCATTTCTCTAAGGAAACTGGATTCTTTCTACTGAAGAATGGTATTAAAAAGCAAAATGCAGTTGCTACTTGTTAAATATGAAACTTAACTCTAATTTAAACTTACTCATGTCTTAGTAATTACCACATATCTTTGAATGTAGTATATGTATGAAAAAATGATTCCTGGCCTTCCTACATTTTGCTTCCCGAACTTTATTAATTTTGGAATGGTGATCCTGAACCATTTATGCCATGAAAGCTGTCAAAATAAGAATTTTAGAAATTTCATAAAAGTATACATATTGTTTCAACAAGTAAACTTGAATTAGTGTCATTCCTAATAATCTAGAGGTTACTATTGAAGGTAGTTTGGAGACTCAACTATCTATCTGTGAAATACAGTATAATATTTTCAAAACTAAAATGCTGTCCATAATAAGAACATTGTTCCTTTTAAATTTTTAAAGTCTTATAGAACTCTTGTTACTTTCATCAATTAATTACATTATATATGAGAACCAAATATCCTGAGAATAACAACAATAATAAATACTAGACTTCAGAATGCCTGAATTTAGTACTTATAGCCTATTTTTTATGATAAAGATAAAAAGAAAAAAGAACTTATGCTAATTTTATACATGTCATAAGAGCTAGGTTATGTAGATTTAATTTGACATCATTCCATTATTAGACATGGATCCACCTGTGCCTTTTTAATATTTGAAAATTCCATACTTGAGTACTCTCTTCGTATCATTTTCACCTTTTTTGTCCCTGCTGAGCTCCCCTTTCCTCTGTGACCTCTCCCACTCATGACCTCTTCTCTAATTAATGCTGCCCATGTATACATTCAAGACACAAGCCACCGAGTCCACGTAGTGATGCTCGTAAACATGTGCCTAGAGATGACTGCTTGGAGTTGGAAGCTTTCACACCCTGGAGAAAACGGGATTCTCCCTTTTCAGCAATAGTGGACTGTAACTCCTCCCATAGGATCAGGTATCATGAGATGTCCTCATCTATGCTGGCTTTCATCTGGAATTCTCATCATGTAGGTCTTGTTTAGGCAACCATATTTTTGAGAATTCATGGGTACAACCTCTAAGGTATTTAAAAATGAACTTAGTAGGAGGCCTTACTCTGAGTCCTACATTTCAAAGTTAATACAAGCTAAAGATAAATTGGCCTATATTATTACTCAGTCTCTTTAGTCTAATGACTCCAGACAACATCTCTACTGAGAAAGGTCCTTTTGTAACTTTTGTTATGTAATGTAGTTATAGTTATATGTACTTAGCTCATTTATTTAAATGGCAGCTGGGAAGCTCATCTGGATTACAAACAGCACCATAATCTCCAATGTCTGTTTAAAGTATTCAAGAGTCTAATTAAAAGGTGTAGCAAAGAGCATGACTCATTTAAGATAGGAAAATGTCAATCACCACTGATAGATTATCAATTTGTTACTTTGATATAATTATACAACTTTATGTACCACATAAGTAATCTTGCTTTATTTTAAGAAGCTGAATAATTTACCTTTCGTTTGTATTGGGCTAGCTCATGTATGTGTGTGTGTGTTTGTGTGTGTGTGCACATGCACGTGCGCACACAAATATGTGTTTTATTAGCTTACAACTTTAGGATGTGGTAGTTCCATTAGGACACTTTTTGATGAACTGGAAGGACATTTCCACATTCTTGTGAGTTGCTGGTGAAACTACTGCACAGCATACTTATTGAAATACCACTTTCTAAAATTACTAGACTATCTCCCAGAAGAAATAAGGGATGTAAAAGAAGTTATTCCGCTTTACAAAAGGAGAAGGTAATGCAAGGTGAAGGATGATGGTCTACGCAGGAAGAGAGATTAATCCAGATAAATCTCTCAGGGTCAATGAGCCCCTTCACGCTTTGCTTTACCCCTCCTTTTCAGTTTAGGGGAGGTGCATATGGCTTATGGAGTGTTACAATTGAATGAGCCCACTGAAAGGACTTACTAATAGGAGATTAGTAAGCAGTTTGAAAATGCACTGTTTCAGTACTACTAAAACGGTTTAACGTAAGTGTAAATGTGGAAATGCAAAATCAAATAAGAACAGTGAAGGGTCAAAATAATTAAAAAGAGCCATGTGTTTTAGCACATGGACTATCTTCCTAAAAGCACTTGTGTGTACATCTTGCTTGATAATTCATGTAAAAATGTCAGTAATGAATCTGTCTCATTGCCAAAATTAAAAACAACTTTCAAAGTGCTGTGGCTGCTTATCAATAATTTTTATTTACCATAAATTACCTTTTTCCCAAATACTTTACTGATTAAAATTAAACTACCATTTTCACAGATGACATAGATAAATCATTCCTAATTAATTAGTTTTTTCCAAAAAGCCCATGAATTTAATAATTTTGTGGTATGTAACTCTTTTAAGTGCATGAGTGTGTGTCCTTCCTGTGTCACTACATGATCACTACATTCTTGGAGCTAAATCCTTTAAGTGAATAGGAAAAATTCAGAAATGAGGAAAGTATCTACTTGTTATAATCAAGACAAATATGAACTTGAACTCATTTTGTCAACATTATAGATATTAAATTACTATCTATAGAATAATTAATTAGATTTCCATAGCATATGATAGATGCTCTGTACAGTATTAACTAAAGGCATTCAAAATTAAGAGAAGACAAATTATTTCCCTCCAGACTTCTATGACCTAAGAAGGGAGTATAAAGAACATAAGCACAGAGAAACAATTGAAGTATTTCAGTATAGTAAGGATGGACTTCAAAGACATAAAAGTAAGGGAGAATCCAGCCAAAGAGGAAGAGAAGTTTTAAAAACCAACATTGTGATTTTGCGGTCACCAAATATTGCCAAGTATCAATCATCATTTCTACTGTTGTTGCTGCTTAGTCCCTAAATGTGGCAGCTTGCTCTGTTTTAACCTCAAGGCTTGTGATAGGAAAGCCTCAAAGACATTTTAACTTTCCTTGGGTAGTCTATGAAAGTGCATGTGTTTATAGAAAAATACTACTACTGCTAATAACAACATAGACCATTGGCTACTCTTGTTTATTAAATGAAAAGGATAATTTCTCATGAACAAGTCATGAAAAATTACACCTTCTAGATGAATTTCGGTCAACTTCTTTTATTTTTTCTAAGATAATGAAGCTGTTTTAAACAATCTGAAGATATCCTACTACTTTTTCCACTAACAGTCACTGGAAGACTTTCCATTTAAGATGAATTGATCATCCACAGTCATAAAATCCTGGTGGAAACTTAGCCCAGCAACTTCATTACCACTTTGCTAAATGAATGCTGAGCCATGAGATGCTTCTAACCTTAGGCGATATCTACCGATACGCCTGGTAATTTCTGCAAACTCTGTGACAGTTAACATTCCGTGTATACACAATGAACCACATGAAAGGTAAGAACTGGGAATCATGAAAGATTCTGCCTTAATTTAACTACAAGTATGGATGAAGTATGATCCAAGTCTGGAAAAAAAGATACAGTTGGTGACTCACATTCAAACCTAAACACCACGTTGTCCTGTCAGACACTCTTCCTCCATCTTTGTCATTGTGCCATCCTGGTTTTCCCTCACACAAACATAATCTTCACTGTGACATATAGCAATAACAATAATAACAAATTTATCTTTGTGCAGCTTTCCCCTACAAAGTGGAGAACAAGTTCATCTGGTAAAATTTTGTTTATAAAGGCAGTCATGTGAAAGGGAAATCCCAGTAACTATTTTTCTATCATTTCATCTGGAGATTCTACTCATGTTCTCCTGATTGTCTTCAGACATTTGCCTTGACATACATTTTTCACCAGGCTTCTCCCTCAGGATTTCAGCAAGAGGAGCCGGGAGCCCAATCTTTCTCCTTCTTTCTAATGAGCAGCAGACACTTGTGAAGGTAAAACAATGGCCAAAATAGGAAGGGTTCTGATGTGTAGGTTGTGGGACAGGGGAAACTTGTCATTGAAACAGGTGTTCTCTACTTCAGAATTGCTGTCAGATAAGGATATTCTTTTGCTTTTAGAAATATGTTTAAAGTCCCAACAATTTCGGGAACATGCTAACTTGGAATTTTGATATTATAAATATTTATAAGTCTGGGGATGAGTTGTTCTGTCCTCTCCAACAGACTTCTCGAGTGCTCTTCACATATATGTGTTTACTCATAAAGACCTCGGAAAAGACTTCCCTTCCAGTGGAGTCATGGTTCCTGAAGGGAGAGCCACAGCCAGGCAATTGAGCCCCTACAGCAGCCTTACCCCTTACAATGTTCACCCAAATCATCATCATTTTGACGCTTTTGTCGCCTCTAAAATGAACAGAGTGAGGATTTAGTACATTCTCCTATTGATGTAACTTTTAAAGTATGATTATTTACTAACAATATAAGAGTCCAATAGAACAATATTAATTTTCCCTTTTTAATCATCAAGAGACCATTTACACAATATTGAGAGCAATAAAATATACAGAGCACATGGACACAATAGATATTTGATAAATGTCAGTTTCCTTCTCCAGCAATT
Organism: Bramus lutescens; assembly: GCA_001685075.1. Lineage (NCBI taxonomy): Eukaryota > Metazoa > Chordata > Mammalia > Rodentia > Cricetidae > Bramus > Bramus lutescens. Next base: position 91,379 of record LOEQ01001008.1, on the reverse strand, counting down.
TTCCATTTCATAAGTGGATAAATTCCATGTGAAATTTTGGCAGGTTAAATTAGTCCCATTTCATTGTCTCTCAGTTACCCCTTGATCCTCTCCTTATCTCTTCACACATCATTTCCTGGCTGTTCTTTTTAAGGGCCAAGGTCTGTTCCCATCTCTTGACCCCTGCATGGCCATCACTTAGTCTGTCATTGAAAGCTGTGCTAGCCAGGACTCCAAGACCACAGGGAGCTAAAGCAACTGCCAGCTATGGCTGGTCACTCCCAATATTGATCCTTCCTGCACTTTAGATAGAGAGGGAGGGCGAATGGCTTCCACAGAGGGATGGCTTGAGCCTCCCTCCCTTCTGAATGCTTCATATTTTTCTTTCCACATGTCAGATAAAGAAGGCTCTGATGGCCTTTGCCCTGGCAGTTGTCATGGGTTACACGAAAGCAGCAGAGATACTCCAAGGTGCAGGGCCAAGGAAAGGAGGTGGGGGATGGGGTGGGAATGGTATATCTTTATCATGTAAACTCCTTTCTCCAGGTTGAGTTCTCCATCTTCCCAGCGCTGGTGCACATATTCAAGAGAACCATTTTCCTTGGAATTTGAGACTTTAGGCCTTTCCAGTTATTGGTACTTGCTGCTTTTTTTATGGTGCAAATAGGAACTCGAAGCTACAGTGGGGTGTGATGCCAAGGGTTTTGGGTGGAGAAAGAAGAATCCACGTAGGGATACTGCATTCTGTTAGGGTTTGACAAAAAATGGTGAAAAGTTCGCCAATTTAGCTCAGACGTCCTTAATACCTAATGGCTGAAGTCAGCAGCCTCAGTTGCCAGGCATGCGTCTCCAATCCAGTCCCCACATTCCAGATAGCCCAGCCAGAGCACAGGGGTGTCTCCTCCTCCTGTCAAGTCCCTCCAAGGGCCTGGACTTAGGCAAATCAACTCAGCCCACGAGGTTGAGGACAAGTCATAGGGAATGGAATATAGGTTCAGAAAACAGTCCTCGAGGTTCCCAGAGCAGTTGGCGAATCTGAGAGAGCCTAGGTGGAGCCCTCGGAGTTAAATGAGCAGGGGGGGTCGTGTCCGGGGCCACAGAATTCTCTGGTTGCAGAACACTTGCCATAACCTTATTTCACAGTCAGCAAGCTTAGAGGCTGTGATCTGGCTTCAAAACCTCCTACCCCACCCCGCCCTATCAAGAGGGTTGCACTCTCCCAACAGACCGCCAGTCACGATTTCTTTGAAAGAAAAAGGGTGTTGTAGCTCCCTTCCTCAAAGTGCCACAACCAAAACAAACAACTTGCTTCTACCTTCTGGGTCCCCAGGCTAAAAGGAAAAAGGGCGAGCTGGGCGCAGTTACACTTCGTTAATTCATTCTGGACCGCCCCTACCAATGCTGCTCCGAATGAACCTGTAGTAGTGGGGAGTTGGGGAGCACGTCCCCAAGTTTCTTTGACTGTCAAGCCTAGCAAGGAGACCCGGGAAAGGGTATCCAGGAAGAGGGTAAATTTCTCAGGCGCGGCGCCCCGGGAAGCAAACTTTCAGCGGCACAGGCTGGTAGAGCTTCGGAGTGCGATTCTGAAGCAGAGCGGCTTGGTGGCACTGCGCCCCAGTTGTCGCACTATCTCCGAAGCTGACCTCCCGGGTTCCCCAATCTGTCCCGCGACGCAGCTGCTCCCGGTGCGCTCTCCGGCGCCTATTCAGCCTCGGCACAGGTCCCCACATCCCGGTCGCTGAGAGTTACCACTTCGGATCCACAGTCGCGCTCACATCCCACCATCCCTGTTTAACATTAAGCCAACAGAGCACCCTCCCATTGGAGCGGCAGGTGACCCGAACACAGGCTTACCTTCCTGCTGGCAGCTCTTGTCGCTTTTCCCTTCCCTCCGACGCTGTTTCAGGAGAGAAGAAGGGACAGCCGGCGATGGCCGAGAGGACCGGGACGCCGGGCACAGGCGCCGAGT
>LOEQ01001008.1:57944-79216 GCA_001685075.1 Bramus lutescens | reverse complement strand
GAGCTGACTGAGAAGCCAAGGACAATGGCATTGGGTTTTGATTCTACTGCATGGTCTGGCTTTGTGGGAGCCTGGTCTGTTTGGATGCTCACCTTCCTGGACCTGGATGGAGGGGGTAGGTCCGTGGACTTCCCACAGGGCAGGGAACCCTGACTGCTCTTTGGACTGGAGACGTAGGGGGAGGGGGAGTGGGGGGGAGGCGGAGGGAAGTGGGAGCAGGGAGGAGGTGGAAATTTTCAATAAAATAAAATAATACAAAATCGCACCACTTGAGTGGATCTGCTTTGTGTAATAGTGAGGTAGCTGGCATGCCTAATCTACATCCTTGCTTTGGAAAAGCCTAGTTGAAATCATCCAGATCTTACTGATATGAATTAATAAAGGCAATTTTTTAGAGTCCTAATTTAATGATTGGAAGCACTCTTGCTTTTCTAATCTACATGGAAACAGGAAATTAACTTTTCTATCTAGCATCATTAAACAGGTGTTTAATGTTAATCATTAAACATCCAATAGAATTACCTTTAGCAAAGAATGTTAATGAAATATGTATGCTTTTTAAAAAAATAATTAATAATGAATCATTATAATGCTTTTACAAATCCTATTCTCATTTTAATTGATACTTCATTAAAATTATCATTTTCTGAGTTAAAATGTTGCTTCCCATATTTTTCTTTTGAGTCTGTCAGAGAAACATCTCCATTAAAGGTCTATCATAATTTCTATCATAAAAAACTTGTCTCCAAGTTTATTATAGTTGCACTTCTTAGTAGAGAACACAGTTGTTAAAGGCAGTAGAAGAATCCAAAAGGTGGGTAAAATCATGTTAAGGTGGTAGTGCAGGGCTCATGAGATGTCTCAGAGAGGAAAGCGCCTGCCAGGCAGCCTCATGATTTGAACTCATTCCATTGGACATATGTGATGGAAGAGGCGGAGCAACTCAAGCAAGCTGTGCTCTCCTCTCCACATATGCATAATCCTCACAAATAAGTAAAGTGAAATGCAGCAACATTTTAAGAAGGTAATATAAAACTGTATGTCCATGCAGTTTCTTCTTGCATCTCTAATCTCTCATGTGTCTGATATAGAGTGCTTAAATGATCATTTCACAGAAACGTTGCGATTTTGCTTCCTAATTTCTCTTTCTTCTACTATTCTAAAGAGTTGGAAAACCTTAAATCTCAAGGGAGGATCCAGACAGGTTGCTGAAACTACACGGTGGAAGATGAGAACAGACTGCTGTGAGTTGTCTTTAGACCTTCAGACACATGTAACCTCCTAAATCCTAGATGTATGCAAAGAACAAAAGGGAACTACTTAACCTCCCTTCAGTTTTGCTCTTTAAAAAAAAAATCTCTGAGTAAGAGGTCTTTTCTTTCATTTTTAATGGTGTTATCTTTAAAACCTACAAAAGTCACATAAAAAGTGCTGTATATATTATTTAAAATCAATTTGGAGCCCTTGACTTGCTAAATATAAGTTTGGTCTCCATGACATTTGGGCACTTTAGACTAAGGCACTTAATTGTTACCCTACCACAACAGCATTGTATCAAAAATCTTACATATATATATTGCATACATATATGTCTACTTAATTTATTGTTCACTGGTAATATAGAGCTCAACTCGACCAGTCTTAGTGGTTTTCTTTCTCTTTAGTATTTAATACATGTTTTTCCTACTTAGTATTAGTTGTTCATTAGTTCATAAAGAGTTTTATATATTTATTACGTGTTAGAGTGTTTAGCACTACAAATTTTACCTTCAGTGCCTTTTAACATAGTCTCTTTTTTTGTCAAGAGTATATCAACCTGTACTTTCTATGTTATACTTTTATGGTGCACATGTGTTTCTCACATACACTGTAGCCTATCAGAATCACATTGTTTTAGGTTTGCTTCATGCATTCAGCATAAAGTGAGCTTTCCTGTGAGCCCGTTTAAAAATCTTTATCCTTTAATAGATGGCTTCATCCATTACATTTAATATGACTGATGTATTTGACAAACTTCAGTCATTCACGTGTGTTCTCTGCATATATAATGTTACCCTACAATAATCTTTTCCTTATGCAGTTTGGTTTTCTTATGTTTTGTCCTTTAAAAAAAATTGAAGTGGTTGGATTTGAATGGGAATGACCTTGAAGTAGCTTAATGTTCCTCAGCACATAGAAATAAGGAAAAGCAAGCAAACACATGTAGAAGAGAAAAATGCTATGGAAAGTGCCTGTTTACACAACCGGTCCTCGCTGTATCTAATCTAGTCATGCGAGGAGACTGTCAGCTTGCACCAGCTAATGCAGAGGCTTCTAACTAGTCAGAAAATGAATGGGACATCTACATTACACTCTTTTCTTCCACAGCTTAGGAACTATCTCAAAATAGAGGACATAGAAACTGTAAAAACTAGAACCCGAGCAGGACAGACTACAGCAGTGTCTTCTGGATATGACAAGTCCTCTGAAATCATGAACTCGGCAGCTGTCATTGCCCACAGCAGACCTGGTTCAGATCAAACCAGCAAACATTTCAGCATGGAGAGCGGAGTGTCTCAAGGTTCCCATCCCTGGGTGGGGATGTACTGACATGACGGCTGGTTTAGGAGAGCAAATTTTTACTGAAGGGTGAGGTCTCTGATAGATCCACTATGTTTTAATGAATGGCCATACTGTCATGGGCACATAAGCATCATGAGTTAGACTCAGTGGGGGGATGTGGGGAGAAACGGGAAAAAGTAGGAGAGGCGTATGGGTAGAATGCTAACAAATGCAATGAATGCCTATATAAACTTTTCAAAGAATTAATCCAAATATTACACTAATATTTAATTCATACAAATTAATACAAATATTATACTCACCCTCACTATTTGAAGAATTAACATGGCCAGAAAATTACCATTAATCCACTCATGAAAGCACTAACTCCATTGGTTGATTACATCTTAAAAGTCTTATAACGTCTTTAATCATTACAGATCATATTTTATTACACAAAGAATATAATTCTGGAGATTTGGATGGGAACTTCTGGAATATAGAAAAGAGAGGTTCTTTCTGAAGTTGAAAAGTTATTGTTATTGAGAACAAATCATTTCATCTGTGGTAAAATGAGAGAGGACAAAATAAGGGAACTGAGAGGTAGGCCAAAGGATTCTACATAAACTTGTAAAAGATTTATTGCATGTTTTCCCCGGGATGTAGAGAAATAGTTCATACCTTAAGAGAGGAGTGTAGAGTATAATGCAGAGAGAAAACTATGAATGTGGTATTCAGCCACAAATCATTCCATGATTTTATATTCATTTATCTTAGAAATATTGATATATCTGTGCAATTTACATGTTCTATCTCTTTTCAGACACTAATGGAGAGAGTACTAGAATTGGCTGCAATTATTTTGTGATTTGTGCTGAAGAATAAATGAATATTTTAGGGAAAAGCAAACATGTGCTGCTGCTGAGCACAAAAAAATGGTGCCTAGTTGGAGTTGTGTAAAAGAGAACATTAGGACAAGTATGTAGGTTGAATGCAATTAACATGAGTTTTAATCAAGATCCTGGAGGATTTCCAGTATGTAAGCACCTGGAAAGGTAATGGTCTGGAGAAGGTGGGAAGGTTTGGGAGGTGAGACTATTTTATGACCAGCGCACCTGAATTATGTAAAGCTCTGAAACAGGCCTATAGGCAGTGCGCTGTGGGAAATCTGGGAGTTCTCAATTTTTCTCAAATAAGAGGCTCCATTAGTAAACTCCAGTAAAAGAGCATGAGAAAGAACTTGCAATTTGTAGATGGCAGACAAAGAAAGTAGAACCTCACACGCTGAACAGGTGAAAGGCATTGAAGAAAAAATAATAAAACATGTGTGCACAACAATGATATAGAGTCCCCTCCCTTGGGGAATGTCAAACAATGCAGCAACAGCAGGACAATGAGTCTAAAGCATCTTTCCTAGAAAGTATTGAAATAGTCTAGAATAATAGGAATGTGAGCATACGTAGTTATCCACAAAATGAGGGGGAGTTTCAGCTAGGTATGAGGGATAGTTAAGATTTAAATATTCTCAGCATTTTAGATTTAAAATAGAGGCATTTTTTTAAATAAACACGTTTTTATGACTAGTAGTAAAGAACACTAAAATACTTGGACTCCTAAAAAACTGAATTCTTGTTTGGCATCAGCCGGGAATAGATTCTTGCCAGACCAAAATAGACTATAATTTAACTAACTTTCTCTGCTTAACTCCTCCCAAACAAGTGACTTTTCCAACTTGGTAATGATATTTGAAAATGAGTGAGTACCACTCTAAAGGGCTTGAATGAAGAGATCCTTTAAATTCCAGCTATTAATTTCATGTAGGAAAAAACGTTGACTGCTTACAAATGGCCTTTTGTGTCATTTATTTATTTAATTGCACTCAGTGAACATCTTTCCACGAACTAGCTTTTACCTGCTGGTGAGTATTCCACAACTAAGGCCAGTCCTGCCCTTATGTAGTCGCACTGATACGGAGCCAGCCTATTTATGCTTTCCAGTGCGGGGCGCTGAGAGGAAGGATCCAGCCGTGAGGTCTCTAGAACACTAGCCCTTGTTGCTGTTTCTCATCATTACCCAAAAGCTATTCATCTTTCATGATAATAAGACTAAGAGGTGCCCCTGTGTCCTGAGTTGAAGCTCTTGGAAATAAAGAGACTACCAAAAGAAAAGTTTTTTCATCTGAGTCACTCTTATTTCCTCTAGCCTCAAGGAGTGCTCTTCATGCATCCCCCCATCATTCCTGCTTGTCGTCATTCTAAACTCATTAAGACCTTTAATGCACAATTACAGCTTTTCTTGGTGGTCTCTAAATATTAAAATAGCACAGATATTTTTGAAGTAGTCCAGTGAATGACAACATCAGAAGCCAGAGCAAGTGAGCAACCTGAACAACTTCTTTGTTGGTGACAGCTGCAGTAACATGTATGAGGAGTTAGCTATATCATGCCTCCAAATTTTATTTTCCTCATAATTAAAACTATTGAGATTCCCCGTCCATAATTGCTGACTATTGACTCTTCGCACATGGAAGCTGTGCTCACTGCTGCAGCCCAGTCTCTCAAGGGCAGATGATAATTCATAATTTGAAGAAGTGTCCTACTGAATGTGTGCAGTTTTTACTACATCCTTGTAATGTTAAAAACTTGTGTGATAAAATGTTTATATTAGAACTGGTATTTATGTAGATTATTATTAGTGTTTTAACCATGTTGTAAAAAAGTAGATTAGATATGAAAAAACTCACACTGCACATTGATAAAGCAATAAGTTTCCAGAGGGAATAGAAAAAGGAAACAGTGAAACTCGGTAACCCAATTAAATACATGCCACTGACCTAAACAAACATCCTTGGCTTACAGATGCTTAAGTGTTCTCACAACAAAATCAGATAAATAGGTGAGATAGAAGATTTAATAATCACCTTGTACAATCATTCCAAATGATATGTGTATATATGTAAATACACATATATAATTTCACAGATGTCTATAATTATGATTTATTATTTAAAATGTCTCCCCTTTCTATTTTCTTGACTTTTTTCTTCTTTTTAAACCACCCTTTCTACCTTCTTTTCTTTGACTTACCTTAATAATAATTATTTAACCCTTTCTTTCAGTCAAAAAATAAAGAAAGAAAAGAGGACTCTAGGCAATCTGTTCCTCCTTTTCTTCAAATGTCATAATATTTGTACAAGCTACAGCAGAAGAAGCATATGAAAATCTTGGGGTTCATTTATAGTTTCTTGCCATGAATTTGTGAATTTTTATCTATTTTGGAGTCTTTTCAATCTCTTTGCTATATCCCTTTGTGGAGTTATATGGAATTCATATTTGGGGGGCAAGTATGATTTCACTAATTAATCAAACAAGCACCAAGCTGCTGCAAGTGAGTAGAGGTCTGTGGAGATGAAGCAGAATCACCTTCTGCGGAACCTGTTTAAACACCGGCTTCTCAGGCAGACGTTCCCTTCCCTGAGTCTGAATTGGGATGCCTTTGAGAGCTTCTTTCTTTCACATAGAGTTAGTTGGATTGACTAAGTACTCCTGTACAGGGAATCCTAGAGTGTGCTTGATAGTTCAGTGACACTCCACTGGAACTCAGATCTCCCTTTTCCCACTAGGTGTTAGGAGTGAGAGCCCATGTCTATCCCCCTTCCTAGTGTTCCGGTTTTGTTTCACTTGACCCTGTGCAGGAGTTCTTGTCTGTGTGAGTTCATGAGGGTGTCAGGCCTATGACGCCGTTTTCTTGTGCCTACCATCTGCTGCCTCACTCTGGCTCTCTCAATCCTTCTGCCCCTCCTGTGTCGAAATCCCCGGGCCTTGAGGAGAGGCGGTGTATAGAGGCATTCATTTAGGGTTCAGAGCTCCAAAGCCCTTCGTTCTCCTCACATTATTCAGTTGTGGGCCTCTTTGTTAATTATCATTACTGATATTTAATTTTTAGAGTTAGCATGAAGACAAACGCTTTATCTTTATTGTTTACTTGGAAAGAAGAGTATATAAGTCATAGTGTCATTAACTACAGTGCTCACTGAGAACGAGATGAAGAAAGCTTGTTTCGTTCCCTAACTTAAGGAGATAGTATCTGTTTTTCAAAATGTTAATGCCAGTTGTGTGAAGTGATGGCTCCTAATTTACTCACATTCAAAGCTCATAAGTAACATGAAGTAAAGTTTACTCACATTTTTGTCAATTGCAAATATCATAAAAGTTTAATTTATATGAATGCATATACCAAATTAATTGTAAAATATTGTTTGACTTAAAATTTGCCATATTTATGCCAAAACAACTTGATATACTTTTACTCTATTTGATCATTAAATTATAAAAAATTAAACGTTTCTCAAGATCTATTATGGAAATCAACAAGTTTGTTTTTAAATATCCATATGATAACTGAAATTAAGCGAAATCAATCAATCAAACAAACAAAACCCCTTCAAAAACAGAGGCGCTATAAGAATTATCAAGGGATTATTAGTGTATTCTTATATGAAGCATAAAGAAATCCTAACCTCTCTGCACTTTTATGCAAGTAAAGCTTAAGAATTCTCTTTCTTGTTTTCCCGAGATTGATTATTTTGTGAAGGTGAGGTTCGGATTTAGCCAGAGGTTAAATTTTGATGTTTTTACTTGTTCATTTGGCATTTTTCCAAAACATGAGTCCTGCAAGTCCTTTTTCTCAAAAATTCCCAGACTAGAAATTTGGGCCTGCAGAGCAACCTTGTTAACGTATAGAAGACGAGAAGCTTCCTCATGCTCACCTCCTGCATCAGGTCCTGATCAGGTCCCGCCCCCTTCATCAGGTCTGGCCTGCACTGCCACTAGGAGATGTGAGAAGGCAGACATCAAGGCAAAGGCTGCTAGCGAAATCCTTCTCTTAACTTGGATTGGAAAGGAGCAACTGCATCATCAGTTTAGTACAGAAAGATAATTATAGGCTATGAGCTAAACAGAAGGAAAAGTGCAGTTTTGCAAACTTTAAGACATATTCAACCCCAGATTAAAGTTGCAATATTTTATATGGCCATTTTACCAATATCAATAATGAGCAGCACAAGTTATCTATGTTTAGCAGACAGCACTGTTTCAGCATTGGATATCTTATACATAATGAGCTCACCACTTGCTTTACTTTAAAATAGTTATTTTTTCTCATGCAATGCGTCTTGGCTACCATTTCTTTAACCCAATCCCTTCCTGTTCCTGCCCACCTTCCCTCCTCTCCAGATCTACACCTTCTCCCGTTTGAGTTAGGAAACAAACATGCATCTAAGGAATAAAATAAAACCAAAGAAATCGGAGTAGAACTAAATAAAAAGAAGTCAAATAGCCAAAGATAGCATATGATAAACAAATATAGATGCTGAAACATGTGTTTGAACACATAGAAGTCCCATAAAAACAGAAAACCAGAAGCCGTAATATATATGTAAAGGGGAGTTCCTCAGGAAGCTGGGAATCCATCTACCTCAAGATCCAGATACAGCACCTTTGTGCATATTCCCAAAGGAGGCTTCCCCCACTACAGAGACACTTCCTCAACTATGTTCATTGTTGTTCTGTTCATAATAGTCAGATAAGGGGACAACCTAAGTGTCTGTCAATGGATACACGGATAAAGAAAGAAAATGTGATACAGAAGCACAACGGAATAACACTCAGGTGTTAAAAAACAGAATCATGAAATTTACAGGTAAATGGGGAGAGCCACAAAAATAACCACTATTTTTTTTTACCATATATTGCCATTGCTGCTGTGACCGAGTCAAAATTTTGGAAAATTATAATATTACAGATTTCAGACATCATCTAGTCCGATGAAGAGATCATAGTCAGGCATCTGTGAGTGTGGAGTTAGACTCAAGGGACAGTAACAATGGTTGAAGGAAATCGTCAGTGCAAAATTCACTATGTGTTCTGAAATTCATCAATCACCCAAAGCTTTTAAAACCAAAATGAATTAGTATTCTTCATTGATTAGCTCCTTGTCTTATTCTCCTCATTCCACCTTATTTTTATTCACATTTTATTTCTGAATATATTTTATATAAAATAATCATCCAATATAACAAGTAAAATTCAAGCTCTTTAATGCAATATATAATGTCAACAATCAACTAGTAATTTTATTTTAGATTATTTTACATGCACTGTAGATATAGTTAATTTTGTATATATCTACTAAATATATTTTTATAAAGACTAAAAGAAAATCTCATCCTATGCTTCAATTATCCATCTTGACTGTGTTATTCTTAAACATTGCAAATATTTACAACGTATTCAAGTTTACCATTCAAACCTATATGAGAATGTCAATATTGGAGTGGGAAGCTGGAAGCGTCAGAGAACACTGTGGAGCTTTGGGGTTGAAGTTTATTGATCCAATCTCTTCAGTCACTGATGAAAACTCTGAGGGTTGGCATTGTTTGCCAAAGGTCACATTTGCTAATGGGATATTCTGAGGAACATCTATTTTGTGAAAATTCTATTATACACCGAATTCATTCCCAGCAGATGTCAATTAGCTAATTCCACCACAAACCTCCTTTGTGATCACAAAATATGCTTCTCTACACTTGGTGAGATTAACTATTGATTATTTTGCCTTTTTCTTCTATTAAGACTGGTTAATCATTATGTAGTCTTAGCATAAATGTTTCAAATTGGATATCCTCTTCTAAAACTTTCTTATTTATACAAAGTACAATTTCTCCTTTGTAGTAGGCTAATACTTTTAATGGATTCTATGAGTGGCCCTCATTTGACATTCTGAAATGTACTGAAAAACATCCATCCATATGTGCACAGACATTTTAGGGTAGTCAGGAGATTTCCCATGGGAAAATTGCAAGGAGCAGTGATTCTAATAAGCATAGTAATGAAAAAATATATATCACCGACCTATTTTATTTTATATTAGTACCCTCACAATTAATATAAAACATGAAATAGTGCAAAAGGTTATTATATTCAAATAAGTACTATGCAGAATTATAAATAGAATCTATTTTTTTCCATTTTAATGTAACAAGGAGAAATAAATCAAAAGACATTTGGCAAGTCTATTCCAAATCTAATTTACATAATTTGCTTGTTCTGAAATGCTATATGATTTAACCAGTGGTATAATCTTTAGTGTTTTAGACTAAACAATTACTATAATATTCAATGGGACTCGGAATAATACCTCTTCTTCCATTCATTTATTCTGCCATTGAATGTGCATTGAACATCTACTAAGAATTAAACATTGTCATAAGTGCCAAAGATAAACTGATAAGAAAAATCATCTTTCAACTCATTATTTATTGAGGAAAACGAGTATTTTCAAGTTAACTCACAAATGATCATCAAATCAGAGCTGTTATGAATATTATAAACTAAGGTACATAGTGCTATGAGCAACTTTAAAAGTGTTATGTATTTGCTAAGATTCAGTGCCACACAGAGGCGTCATCAGTGTTACTTAACTAAATAATTAATTAATGTGATTAAGCACAATGATATAAAAACTTCTTAAGGGATTTCTGAATATTTCTAAAGATAAATTGTTCACTAAACTTAATTAAAAAATACAAAACTCAATAGGATGCAATTCCATATCCTGGCTCTGTTTCTGTTCTCTAATTCTCCCACAGTGATCCTTGGTGATGGCCATTGCTGGTTTTGGATCCTTTTTCTGAAACTTCTCAGAGGTAAAATATACGAAATGAGCAATTTTTGAACCAGGTTTGCAGCATGAACATAGTAGCAGTCCCCCAGAGTGGTGGGGAAACCTGTATGCACTTATAGCAAGTCAAAAATATTTCTTTCCTTCACCATTGCTACGTTTGTAGCTTTGTACCTATAACAAAAGCCAGGCTAACAAGAAGAAAATATAAAAATGCACTTCAATAAGGAGCTTGCAACAGGAGGCTTCAGGAAAGATGGCTTAATGAGAAAGAAAAACGTGTGTTTTTAGGATTAGGTAGGATGAAGAGGTACAGATCATGAAGCATGCTCAGTCAAATGGAACATGATCTAATGGTTCTAAATTGAGGGTGGGAGGAGACATGACAGGGCCAGTTTTTTCAGATTCCCCTGAATACTGTGTTTTAAGAGGCACAGTTGTTTTGCTGTTCTTTTTTTCTCCTTATTTTATAAGCTGGGCACCTCTCAAATGAAGGTCTAATGATCTGCTTTCATGTAGAAAGGAGTGTGAAAGTGAATGTAGGTAGTTCCTGAGATTTAGGTTCTGCTTCTGCTATTATGTCTGGTGCCATACAGTCTGTGCCAATAACACTTACATCCTCTGTTAGGAAACGCTGCAGCTTCCCAACGACGGTGTGCACATACAAGCCAATGTTCCACCAGGAGTAGTACTCAGTGATAATAGGTTCTTTCCATGACATTAATGCAACCACATGTTTCCTCTTCCTGATTTTGACTGAAATTATGTTAAAATGGAAAAAAAAGCTATAAATAAGTGTGTGTGTGTACATACTCTTGTATGGATATATTAGTACTATTAGACTTTAGAAAATATTTTTACTAGAATGTTATGTTATTAAAACCAACTTTGGGGGCTGGAGAAATGACTCGTGGTTAGGCGCACTCTAAAGGATGTGGATTCAATTTCCAGCGCCCACATGACAGTCCACACTGTTTGTACTCCAGTTACAGGGCATCTTTGGCACCAAACACGCATTTGGTACATACACACAAACACATACATCTATATCTATATATCTATATGCATGCAGGCATATTACCCATAAACATAAAATACAAAATTATAAGAAAAAAACCACAAAATATTTTCTTTAATTATAAATGAATATTCTTTTGGTATAAATATCTCACACTTTTAAAACTAATAATACTTCAAAATACACATTATTTTCTGCTTTCGTAAGATTATTTTTCAATTCAATTTGTAGCAAGTTTTTATCAGTTTCCACAGTGGGGTGGTGTGATGCATTTTTAATTGAACCTTAATAGCATAATGTTTTGCATAGATCATTAAAAAGATGATACTGTTGGCTAGTATTTACACACAGAAAAATTCTCTATGTCTAATAGTAGAAGGACACTCTAATATAATAGGCATATTCTACAACATTAAAAATCTCAGTTCATAACAATATATAAATTAGAATGAATGTATGGATTCCATATGGCAAGAGCAGTCTGCTCAGACATTGTGCAATTGTAGTACCAGTTTTTATAAAATATAATTGTCGTGATTTTAATTGGAATGATAACATTATTATCTTGTCAGTAAGCAGTATTAATACCATACTGCATCACTTATAGGCACATATAAAAATTAAACATATTTTCTATGGGGATTAGGAGATTGTAAAAAGATTTTACTACGCTTTTATAATTTTTACAAATGTTGAATATATCTGAAGTACTCTTAAGTTTTAATGTTGCTTTAAAATGTAGACATTTAGGATCCATGAATATATTCCTTACTTTATGCATATAAATTGTTAAATTCGGTAAATATATATTTTAAGTCAAACTGGGTGTTTTGTTTATTTGTTTGTTACCTCATTAGTAGAAGTATGAATAGTTTATTTCTAACAAATCTTCAGGGGACTCTGAATATTCAGTGTATTTATAGTTCTGCATCTCCCATAGTGTATTTGTCTGTTGGTGTGTAAGTAGAGTTCTTATGAGTTGAAGGACTTTTCATCAGGGCTAGAAGACACAATATATGAAGGCCTTCATCAGCAGGCCTAGACCTAAACTTCCTTAATGGAAGAGTGTGAGGTGTTTCACCTCTGTGACCCACAGAATGTGAGAAGTACTTCAAAGGCATTGAATACATTGGTTTTATTTGGAATTCTCATTTTGTTTGTAGAGTATTATGCTAAAGATAATTTAGTTTACATCAGCAACATTTCAAGATGTGGCTCTGCTTGGCTGCCGTTCAGTCTCATGGGCTATATAAAAATACATAAATTATTAAGCTTAGCATCATTGAAAACATGTGCATCTATATAAAAATGTTATACATTGAGTGGCTACCATCTGTGGGTATGGTAATATTAACCCACAAACGTGCACAATCCTGTATACTGATTCAAATAAACAAAATCCACTTGGATACATAACCTGATATTGTGGTTTGGGTAGGTACCATTTCATTTTGTCAAACATCAAATGGAAGAGTAATAGAATATACATATTGTTTCGGTTAGTTTGGCACTTTCGTTATCCAACAAACATGATATACCCTTTAGAGAAAAATCATGAATTCAGTGCTGCAAAATGATAGCACTATAGATCTCTTGAACATTCCAACATTATCATCATTGAAAAATATACTTTTACTGTGCACAGAATATAATACAATGTTTGCACTGTGTTACTAATGGTGTTTAGTGTGATGTCTCTAATATCAATTCATGGCAGACAGGAGACAAGACTACTCAATAGAAACATATTATTTAATTTTAGTTAGGGGAGAATTAAAGAGAGTCAAATAATTTATTTTACAACTTTTAAATGATAAGTTAAAAGATGATTTCCATATATCAGCTTCATAACAAACATTTCAAGGACATCTCAGAATATATATATTTATACAAATTCATGTTATGCTTTGGGTCTTTATATGAAAATTTTGTAGAATTACCTAAGGAAAGAATAGAAACAATTCAGTTGTTCCTTATAAAGATTAGTTAAAATTTTTGTTTATCATTGATAACTTAGGAAAGGTCCTATGGAGAGATGCAGCTTTCTATGACCAAATGAAATTTAGGATTATGTTAAAATCTACAGGAAATTCTTTAAATCCTTTTAAACTCTCCATTATGTAATAGCTTTAAAGTTTGGGGAATTTGGTTGGTGTTCACTTCTGTGTCTACAGAAGAGGTGTTATTGCTACTTGAGTGTTAGTAGAACATTGGCCACTATGAATACCATTACGTAATAGCTTTAAAGTTWGGGGAATTTGGTTGGTGTTCACTTCTGTGTCTACAGAAGAGGTGTTATTGCTACTTGAGTGTTAGTAGAACATTGGCCACTATGAATACCACTTAAATTCACACAGAGATTCACGCCAGTAATCTGGAATAGTTTGCATTCTTATGTAGTGCCCCTCTAAGGCATCTGTATATCACTGTTTTGTTCTTCAAAAGAAGATATTGGCATCAGAGCAAGGGAAAGATAACTAACACCAGTTTCCTTCCTCACTGTCTTCCTCATAGTGATGGTCCTAATACATTTTGTCTAAGGAACCCTTTATACATAAAAAATAGTAAAGATTGTGATAGCTGATAGCTTTTGCTTCTGAGAGTTCTGTTTACCTTGAATAAGCAATAAGGTCTGTTGAAATTGCTCTTTTGCATGGTGAACTAACATTTATTAAAATTCTTCTAACTTGGGCTTCTCCTCATATTCTGCTTAAGGTATTTGCTTCAGAAACATGATCATTTCAGGAATTTTTACACCAAGTACACCATATAACCCTGAATACCTCAAGACCGAGGTCTAAAAACAGAGGTTAAACAAAACGTCTCTGTCAAAGAGATATACTAAGACAGCTTGTGTTCTTCACATTGGATAACTATTGAAACAATTGACTTCAGAGGATTAAAATTTCCCCAAGAATGCCCGCTGAGAGAAGGAAAAGTGCAAAATCTGGTGATAGCCCAAGAAAGAGTAGGTTTTGTAAGAAGAAATTCCACACAGCTCTGAGGAGAAGCAGGGCAGACCAGGCTTACACAAGTATGGGTCAGTGATGGGCAGGAACACCCTTGACTAGCATTGCTTAACTGTGCACACTTCTAGCCTCCACTCAAACCAAAACCTCATTTAAGGACTCAGAAGATGGGACCCCTTCATTTGCTACTCACATTTTTTCACTTTGAATAAAACTTTTTTTCTCAAAAGAAAGAAATAAAGAAAATTGGTTATCAGAATAAGATTATCTTAAATATCTGAAAATTTTAATAGCCTTTTCAGGAATTATGGATAATTTTCTTTGAGACGGTACCTAAACTGTCAGATAACAACTCCATAAAGGTTGCTTCCAGTTGGAAACTAGAACCTTCAGTATATGTTTCAGTTTGAATCTTTCATCACATACTATTTTATTCTCATAAAAAAATAGCTGTTTGTTTGCTTAAAATCTTCTAAAGCTAAACCTATTTTACTGCTCAATTACAAATAATTAGATTTATCGCCATCATCTCAAATTTCAGCAGACGAATCTTAAGTGTTGAGGTGGAGGGTGGACGCAAGATTTAGTCCTTTTGCTGAGGATTCTAGTTTACCAGTGACTAGATGTTGAGGAAACAATCTTCCTTCTGTCTGAGATATCATTGGCTAAGGCCTCAGACCCAACTGAGGGTCATGTGTCCATCACTTGTTTTTCCATGTACAAATTACGTTGTTAAAGAAAATGCATTAGTTCAGCCCGTGCCATATTATGAGTGTTTTTCTCAAAGAAATCCATGCATTTCAGGTGCTTCTCTTTTACCAAATTATATACTAAAAAGATATGTGTTCAAAGGTTGACAATAAAATTAATTCTAAGTACATGGTGATAAAAACATAATGACTCTTAGTAAATCTGGTCTCTGACCTGTTTTCTTTCATGCTAAGACACTAGGAGTTTTAGTACTGCTTTAGATTATTCAGTGCTAACATCTATTAATGTAAGACTGACAAACACAGTATGTGGTTATTATCAATAAATGCAATATATTGGCATTTTTTCTCATTAAAACACATTTAATTTTATGTGCACATATTCATGTATGCACACATGTGGATGTGCACAAGTATGTGGATGTGTTTTCACTTGTATACATGTGTCTGCTGACCAGAAGTTGACACTGGTGTCCTCCTCGATCACTTCATCTTATTTTGGAGACAGGGTGTAAACTGGAGCTCTCTAACTGATTGGACTGACTGTTCACTGAGCTCTAGGGGTGCACATTGCTGTTCTGTGCTTTTTTCTTGGATACTAGGTATCCAAACTCCAGAGCCCATGCTTGTGCAGCGCATTCTCTTTCAAACTGAGCATCTAACCACTGCAGGATTTAATCATAGTTAATTTTCTAATCATAATACTGAATTATTTTTCTTAAGTTCCACATGGAGCATGGCTCCAGGGAGTTAGACCTGACCAGGGTATTGAGGGAAAGAAGAAAAGACAGACAGGCAGAAGCACAAACATACAGAAGAGCAAGGATCAGGTAGAGTGGGATACCTGGAGAAAAACTCCAGCACTCTGTGAGCTCGTGGTTTTATAATATACAATTGAGCAGGGAAGCAAGGTTATTACATACAGATAAACAAGGAGGCAGGATACTGGCAGATCAAGGGGGTGGGTTTAGCTAATCTCATTAGGAGTCATGTCTGTAATGGAACAGTCTCCACACAGTAAATAACTGGCTGAGTGAAGGGGCTAGGGAGAATATTCTGCACAGACTATCCACACCTACACATGGGTCAGAGGAAGGCTTTACCATTTTCCTCTGAGCTTCACCCCAGCAAGGATGGGGGGGGGTGAGACTTTTCTATTTTCCATGGGTCTGAAGCTAGGGCCCTTGACATGGCCGTGCCATTATCAACAACACACATTCACTTAGGACTTTACTCATTCAAGACTTCCTCCATTCTGTATACTTAAAAACCCCTACCTCACTGTACAAGCTTCGGGCTTCAGCAAACTGAGATTTACTCAAGTCTCTCTGGTCATTAAGTCCAATAATCTACTTGAATTTCTTAGTGCATTGTTTGGACTTAATCATCCTATTCAAATGTTCACTGTCTTATTTGTGATACAAAAATAGAGCCACAATTATTTAGCCTTGAAAGTTTAATGAGGTTATAAAGTTATATAAAGTTTGTAATGGATGCACTCCAAAGCATTACGCAATTTGTGTATGATCTCTTTATTGCCTTGCTGTTATCTGGAATTGTAGCTGTAATAGTACAACAGATGACTAGGTAAACACTAGAAACTCAGGACCAAACTAATATTTATATTAGCTCTGTATAAATAACTAGTTAATAGTTTCATAGGCATATTACTAGGTTAGTCCAAAATATATATTTTTGTATTCATCAAGTATTTCCTAGGTACCTTTTATGCATTTATAGCAATATAGCCCTGAAAACAATAAAATGGAAGGGAACTGGTTATTGTTTTCCCAGATACCTCGTTAAACAGCAATAGAAATAGGAGATTAAAGACAGGTCAAGGAGTTGGAAGATAAATTTGAGGGGCACTTAACTCAATGAATAATTAGGAATGATAAAAGCAGAAAAGTTGCTATCATGCAAAAGAGGGGAGAGAGATCCGTGACAGGTCCAAGAAATCACCATGAGACTTTGCCTTTGCTGTGGAATCTTTCCTGGGAAATAGCTTTTGTGAAGCACAGCTAAGTTGTAAGCTTGGAATCTCTCTACTTATCTGTCGTGTGGTCGTGGGGGGTTACAGATGTTCCCCCTTTACTCCTCACCTCCTGTCCACCAACAATTGAGACGGGTAGAGGAGCTGGCCCTAAAGTCATAGGAACTGGAGGACAGTCCCATGCCTCTCCAGCTGTAGCACTCGAAAGAGTGGACTCTGTAGCTCTTCTGGGCAACACACGGAGCTGACCTTAATGGTATAGATGTGGGAGAGCCGACCCAGAGGGCATGTAAACAGGAGAACTGGCCCCACCCCTCACTCTTTGGCGCAAGAGGTGAATTAGCCAGGGCTATGCTGGAGAGCTCACCCTGGTAGCAAGAACAAGTGAGAAGTGGCTGACTGGTGGACCAACCCTGCAGATTCCCAGGTCAAGAACCAGGGTTATGACTTGGCCACCCCAACATCCACCCCATCTATGATTTGCTGGAGCACATGAAGGGAACTGACAGAGCAGATCCAAAGCTGCAGGATCTACACAACACAGGGGTAACAACAAATTATCCAAGAGTTGTCCTAGTGAGGGCCCTTCATCAATAGTGTAGTAGAAACCAGAGACCTCTAACCACCCGAGTGACTCTTTGCATTGAACACTTGCAAGTAAAGATATGTGGATGAAAGAGTTTACTGTGTGACCCACTGGGTCATACTGTAGCTTCCATGACAAGATTATTGTTTTTCTTTTTTCCCCTTTTTTTCTCTTGAATTTTGTATTATTTTGCAGAGGTGGATTCAAATGGATGGGAAGAGAATGGGATCAAGATACATAGAATAAATAGAAAGAAAACAGGAAGAAGAAAGCAAGGAAAGAAGAAAGCAAGGAAGAAAAAAGAAAGAAGGAAAGGAGTGAGTCTGAGTCCTTTGAGGCCAGCTTAGATTGGAAGATTCTGGTATATTTTATTTGTGTTTCTATTTAAAATACTTTATCAATTCTTTCATGTTAGTCCCTATGTACTATGTTAGATATTTTATCTTATTCAGTAATAAACTATATGACTAATCACTAATTCTACAGTTATTCCCTTTTATAGTAACTATGCTGACACACATGCATAAACATACATACATAAATAGATATAAATGTATATGTATTTATTTCACAGATGTCATATGGCTAATAAAATTGATTAGATAGATTAGAATGTCAATTTTTATATACTGGAATATACAGAATAATCCAAATAAATTTATAAACAGATGATAAATACTATATTCTATAAAAGTCCTCAAATGATATATGTGTGCTTTTAGAAGATGGTCTTCAAAGAAGAAAAAAATATTGAAAATTTTTATGATCCTATGATTAAATATGCAATAATTTGAATTTCCCCTAACAATAATCTCTAATGATTCCATTTTTTTCTCTGAAGAAAGTCAACAAAAATAATTATAAAATGGTTTGAATTACTCAGCCATAAATTAGTGGCATTTTGAAAGTTTCCAGTACATAAATGTTTACAGGATTTTGCGATAAATATCCATTCAGTTTTGTTGATAGGAACTGTCAAATCAGCCAGGTTAAACAGTACTTTTGATATGTTTTTAATGAACTGTCAAGAAGTTCTCCAATCCAAAATATGTCATCCTAAGCTTTAGTATAGATAATAAACTTTGTTCTGCCATATTTTTGAGTCATTATGTTTCTTACATTAACAATTGACGTCTGTTCTCCTACTTTGAGTCAGGTCTGGGTACCATGTGCTGTGCTGCACACCTAAACAATTCATGCTTTTACTGACACTGGTTCTTTAGGCTATGTCAACAATCTGCCCAGAAATATTTCCATAGAAATATTTTAGCGTCTAAAATATTTTGCTCTGAACAATATTACATTCCAAACTTTATGTTCATTTTATCAATATTTTATTTCTGACACTATTTCCCTCCTCCACCAAATAAAACAAGTTTCTTCATTGGCATTCTGTCACTCCAATTTTGACTCGTATTTAACAAGCAGCTAAAATCCATAATATAATTATTGGGAACAAAATCAATAGCTTCTCAATTTAAAAAGTCTGAGACTATATAATATGCACTCCGTAGCTTTCTAACTTTATATATAACTTTAAGGAATTGAGTAAATGATTTTGTTTCTTGTAAAATTAAACCAGTACTATTTCTCTCAAAATAATGGATATAGCTGAGCTTTACTGAGTCTCAGAAGGGATTACCAATTTAAAAATGATATTTCATTTCTGTCTATAATGGAGATAGAAGTTTGGAAAGACAATTTTTAAAATGGTGTTGACACACCATTTAAATAAATAAGGAATAAAAGGGGTCTCTTTTCTTATTTGGTCTAACCTGAGTGATCATTTAAAGCCATGCTACAATCATTTGGTTCAGGTCGAAAAGGCCAAGACCCAACTACAGAAAAATATGTTACCCAGGCCACAGGGCAAAGATCTCAGCAGAAACGTGGGCTAGGATAATGTAGAAGTCAGGCAGCACTGAAGTTCTTTTTCTAAATGAGTGTCGGGGTCAGGTGTGAAAGTGATGGGGCAGAGCAGAGGCATTGGCCTCAGATCCTCTCAGGCAGAAATATGCTGCAATGTCATGACCCCAGCACAGAAGCAGACAGAGCCAGCATGAATAGCGTGGAGTCGCTAGGGAAGGCAGCGTGAGTCCATGTGTAGGCTACCTGTTGCTGTACTTGGTAATTTCATTTGGAACTGTACAGGCCTGTGTTAGTAAGGGGAAAAAAAAAAACTTTAAAGAGTCAGCCAGTAGAGAATATGATTAACTTGCTAACTAAAATGCAGACTACAGGGAACAGAAATTCAAATAATACTTCACCGTTTGAAGAAATTGCAGATTTTGAAAGATGAATTTACTCCAACCCAACAGTTGAGAAAAGCAATATTCAAGAAAATGCTATTGGTCTCATAATGACTTCAAATTCTCTCTGACATCAAAGCCCGTGTTCCTGGAACTGTAATGCTGTCATATGTGACTATTACAATGTCCTCATCTGCTGTTTGTCAGTGCCTATGGATAGGACACTAATTCAAACAAATATAAAATGTAGTGGAAAGTACGTAATATTCATTCACAAGAAAGGTGTATATTGATACTTGCTCACAGACAGAATGTCTACTCAAAATGTTCCGTAATTCCATGGATATCATTAGGGAAAAGAAGTGAAATAAATAATCCATTAAGATAAAATTAGGGATTAGTCCTGAAAACAGAAAAAAAATGTGAAGAAACAGTAGCATTAATTTGATGTTATATTTTCCTAATTAACGAAAGTTCATAATTACAGAATTTCAACCTAGTTTTTTTTGGTGCCACTTAAACTCCTCACATATAGTTACTAACACTAAAAAATTGTCTTCTGAAGGCAAGATACCAAGGCAAACATAATCATCTTTGTACAGACGCATATGCCAAAAAATTTAGTAAACCTGAAGTGGTTGACAAACCACTAATCAGAAATAGCTGTCAGTTCTGGAAATGTGTACATCACTAATCTGAAGATCTTCATACAAATTCTCAACTTCGAATACAAGCCCTGAAATTTAAAATAAATTCTGAACATCTTCATTGCTTTAGAAACCTTTATTTGCTACAACTCTCACCTTCTAAGATTCTGAAAATCTTCATGCTTTTATGCTTTTGACAAATTGGATTTTTTTAAATAAATTCTTTTGAAATACCTGAATGAGAAAATTGTGAGGTAAGAATCTGGTGATACAAAACTAATCATTTCAATCAATTTCAATAAATATGTTAACATATATGACTATAGCAATGCACATTTTTGTTATTTATTGGCTTTCTTTCTTTCATTCACTCTTTCTTGTGTGATTTTTTTTAAGTTAGATTAAGTTTTCTGTGTGTGAAGTATATAAGCCATTATAAAATCAACAGAACGGATTGATTTCTGAAACCTTGACATAGTCCTCCTTTTGCTGTGGACTCATCATTGTGAAAAGCAACTCTCCCTTATCTGGATCGCCAAAGGGACGAAGCCCTGTGCTTCAGGCTCTTAAGGAGACATTGCCTGTCAGCTGAGCATCAGCAAGGAATGTGACCCTAGTGGGGGAGTAGGACTCACGTACGTGCTTCTGCTGTGCTTGCCACGCCTTTGGGGCAAGTGTTCTCAGACTGCAATGATAAGCCAGGAGAGAAGGGTGAAATGTCAAGGCCTCTTAAAAGTTATTTATGCGTCAACATCTTTGCTCACATTCTTGATATACTTTGTGAAGAAGCTGTGTTCTCCACTCAGATGTTGTCCATTTCTGCCAAACTAACCACAGGCAGTTGCAGAATGCAGCAAAAAGAAGTATTTCAGCCTTACT
>LOEQ01001008.1:43989-57937 GCA_001685075.1 Bramus lutescens | reverse complement strand
TTTTTTTTTTTATAGATATGCAGCCTGGCCAGACACTTAAATAACCTTTACCAGTACCTGCAGGGATTAGTGAAAAACACTAAAATCCTGGTGGAAAACTCATAACCTGCGTGCTTTTTTTCCCATTGCACAAACCTTTCCTTCAGACAAATCTTAATTCACCTTTCAACTTAGAAAACATCACTGCTTATATCAGTAGAAATAGAAAAAGGGTGTGCTAGGACACGCAGTTACTGCATGGTTACTGCCAGTGGAAATAGAAAAAAGGGGGTTTAGGACACGCAGTTACTGAGTGATTACTGCCCGTGGAAATAGAAAAAGGGAGTGCTAGGACATGCAGTTACTGCATGGTTACTGCCAGTGGAAATAGAAAAAAGGGGTGCTAGGACATGCAGTTACTGCGTGGTTACTGCCTGTCCTGGCATTCTTGTTTTTCGGTGAGAAAAATGAGAGCAATTTTTCAGAGCTCAAATAGCAGAGAAATTGCCTGAGGCAAGAGCGCTGGATGTGGAAGAAAAGTATGCACACGAATTAGCATCTCATTCAGCTCTTACGAGGCCATTGTTTGGTGGATCATTCTCTTGACAAGTTAGCAAAAATTCAAGGACATTGTCTTCATCCTTTTTCCTCTTTGGGCTGTACACAGCCTTTCCTCTACCACAGGTCACTGCTTCACATTATACTAACAACCATTTTTAAATAATCATGAAATTTCTTTGCCATAATCTAATTAATTACTACCAGTATGACAGTTTTATATTATTGCCGTCTATGAGAAGCTTTGTGCTGCTTGGATATTTAAACCATCGGGCTTCTTTATTTCCTCTTGTGGCTCCTTTGGGGCCTGCTGAAGCTTACAGATTAAGGCATCCATCTGGCAGAATGGAAGAGGAAATGGATATAGCCCCTTCTCTTTAAATGCTTTTTATCCATAACTAGCACATATCTACTCTGCTTACGTTGCATTAGGACAAGCTAGCTAAGTAGTCTTGCACAGATGTGATGAAGTGGATGGCGTTTACCATGATCCCCCTACGTGGTAATGGGAAAATGATGGATTCTAGCAGACAGCTATTCATCCCTGCTGTAAGACCACATGTATAAATGGTTTCCCTTTTTGTGTTTTGACTTTTTGTTATTCTAAAAGCTGCTTCCTAGGGAAGTAGCAGATTTGACAATCACAAGGCTGTGTAATAGTACATTTTACAAAATACTTCTATTTTCAGTATTTGTTTAGATATGCGAATACAAGAGAAATAAAATTCATTACTTTATATTTTAAATTTTTAGTTGCTTAAAACTAACAATTTTTATGAAACACTTCTTTGATGTGTTATAGAACTGGCAGAGTGGAGTATGTCTCTTCCAGTCTACTCTGCATGTTCACTATTGCTTGGGAGCCACATATGCAAGACACCTACATGGAATTCGCATCAAGCAAAAGAAAAGGGAAGTCAAAAAGGACTTTTACATCCTTTGTGGATGAGTCAAGGTGACTTTATAGCTTGTGTTTGAATTGTAATATCAGACCACAGTATTTACTACTGCAGAAAAATAATATTTAACAAGGAGATTTCATTTTTTTGGCTAGGTATACAAAAATCTAATCAAATAACACCATGCTTATTCTTTATGAGATAGAGAAGTATTTTCAAAAATCCATTTTATCATTAGTGAATGTACTGATGGTCTTACATGTCAAATAGACACAACCTAGAGTCATCAGAGAGGAAGGAGCCTCAGTCGCAGAAATGCCTCCATGAAGTCCAGCTGTAACACAATTTCTCAATTAGTAACCAAGGAGAGAGGGCCCAGTGCAAGGGGAATGATGCTGTCCCTGGTCTGCTGGTCCTGGGTTCTATAAGAAAGCAGGCTGAGCAAGTCAGGGGAAGCAAGCAGGTAAGCAGCACCCCTTGATGGCCTCTGCATCAGCTCCTGCCTCCAGGATCCTGTGTTGATTGAGCTCCTGTACTGAGTTCCTTCAGTGATGAACAGTGACAAGGAAGTGTAAGCCAAACAAATTCTTTCCTCCCCAGCTTGCACTTTGGTCATGGTGTTTCGTCGCAGCAATAAAAGAACCCTAAAATATCTATCAATGAGAAAAAAATAATAATACTTATCTAAATAAGAACTCAAATCAATTTCTTTATTTACATCAGAGAAAACAGTTCTTTAAATACTAAGCATTGGTATTGAACAATTTCTAAATCTGGAACAAATGAGAATACCAATGACTCCTGTAGTGCCCTGCTCCATCAGGCAGCTCAGTGTTCTAAACAGGAAGGACAGGGCCCTTTTCCCTGGTGCTCTTCTCTGTCGGCAAGTGAGGGCTGCGTTTCTCTCCTCCTATATTTGCTGCTACTGTTGATGAAACAGATACCTAAGACAATCGTTAAAAAATAAATGTTGCATAACATGGCTATTCCCTGTGAACCTTTCTGTAACTACAAGAAATCTTACAATGTGACAATTTATCTGTAACCACCAGTCAAACTACTATACAATAATCACTGCACATTTCAAATAATCTTCCTGAAAACTTAAGTAATATAGAAACAGATGTAGTCAATCTTGTCCAATATGTTTTGAATTGAACTAAGTAGTAACATAATACTTTACTAGAAATTGGAAAATGTCACGCTTAAAATTAGGACACGGCATTTCAGACGTTTCTAATCCCTTTGGTTTGGATGTGATGGCAAAAAGGATTCACTGCGCTCCTTCAGCTTAAACAATCTCTTCAACAAAGACTTTTAATTTGCTCAAAGATAAAATTTCTACCATTATTGTTTCTCTTGAATTTTCTTATTTGAAAGGTCAAATTCAATGGACTTACTTTGTGCTGAATTTTAGTATTTCCATGACTTCTGCCATCCCTGGTATAATTTAGCATGTCCAAGGATGTTTTCCCAGGTGTCTATGGACAGTTATAAATAAAAAAGCAAGACATTTGTGCTTCTGTAGACAGATATCTAAGGTGTTGAGCTGCCTTTTATTTAATGGAAGCAAATTTTGACCTTTAAGCATATAAAATACAGAGTTAATAAACCCTTATTGTAAAAATGTAGAAAATTATGAAAAGGAAACAAAAGATAAACATTGAATAAATTGTTATCCACAGCACATGATATATTAATTTTTACTAAGCAAGATATATACAAGCACACATATATATTTGTGTGCATATTTATCTACATTTTTTTCAAAAAATAAAATTTTGCTTATATTTACCAATACATAATAGATTTTTTTTTTAAAATTAGGGGTATACAAGCAACATCTACTTTAAATCATTTAAGCAATCATATTAGGCATCCTACTTGTTTAAAGACTAGGTGATTTCGATCTTTTCATTTTGTAGCTATATAACTTTATTAGTGTAGCTCTGTCATTCCTAGGAAGCACACTCAAAGAAACCCCCAGAAACTCTGGCGTTTGCAGTGCTTCTCCCTCTTTTCTGCCGTGTTCCTTGAGCATTTGGTTCATGAGCTATAATAGAGATGGATCATGGGAAATAGGCTCCTCAACTCTGGTTGTTGAACGGTGGTGACCTTTTCTAATTGCCTCACTTGCAAAGAGAAGTTTCTCTTATAAGAGTAAAAGACAAAGGATAATTATTTAATTAAATTCTAATCCAAAAATAAATAAACATCCTTTTATTTCTTGATCCAGTCATGGTGATTGATACATTCCACACGTAGGTGGTAAGAAAAAGGTAATATCTGTGAGTTCAAGGTCAACCTGGTCTAAATAGTGAGTTTAGACCACTTAGGGCTACATAGTGAGTGTCAAAAGCAAACAAAAATAAGAGACAAATTTGTGAAATTCATTGTTCAAAGAATTATAACAGTTTTTAGATGTCTTGTTAAGTATTGATGAATGGTAATTGATTAGTATGCTATGACTCTAATGCTGTTTTTTTCTTAAATATTATTATAATGTACTATTACGTATATTTTCCATTTGTTTATATTAATAAGAATTGAAACCAATACTGCATGTATTCTTAGCAAGCATTAATACATGCCTTCACAAGGAATGTATTGTTACTGCTCACTTTCTGCATTTCTGGCGTATTAAAATGCTTCAAAATATACTTTGAAAAATTATAAGACAATATCAAAAATTACTAATAGCTAAATCATAGATTTTTTATACAACAATCCCAGTGATTACTTGGTATAAGAGTTTTTGCAATTACATATATGTTGGCAGAGACTGCTCATTAATTTCCTGGATGTCCAGAAACAAAATAATCACTCAGAAACTACATTAATTGAGTAACTACTCGGCCAATCACTTAAGCATATTGCTAGCTAGATCTTACATCTAAAATTAACCAATTTCTATTATTTTGTATTTTACCACAAGATTCCTGGCCTACTGGCAAGTATTCAGCACATATGTCTCCTGTAGCAGCTACATGGTGTCCAGGCAGCTCCACCTACTTTCTCCCTAAGTCTCTGCCTGGATCATCCACACAGCTCTACTCCATTAGACCATGGCCAAAAGCAGCTTCTTTATTCACCAATGACAATATAACATTTACAGCATACAGAGGGGAATCCCACATTACTTCTCCTTTTTTTGTCTAAATAAAAAGGAAGCTTTTAACTTTAACATAGCAAGATTACATACAACAAAAGAGTTATCAAGCAAGAATTTTAGTTATAATATTTATATCATCTTTATATTTTATCAAAACTAATGAAAACTCTAAGTATAACTATCTGTTCTTAAACTCCATCAAAGATTCTGGAAAGATATAATATTACCTAAGTTAACAGGAAGTGCATTGTAAGCAACTTTCAAAACTCTAGAATTTACAGAGACATCTTGCTGCTTGGACAGTCACCCAAAGTTCTTCTGGAACATTGTGGTATCTGACAGAAATTTTTGTGAAACAGAAAATTTCAAAGATAGTTCTACCTATAGTGGCATTTTGTCAGTGTCTTTCTTCTGTGTCTTGCAGAATGTCTGGCAAACTCTTCTATAAAGCAGGAACCCATCTCACCTTCTTTAGGCAGGTTCAGCAAACATTTTTTTGTCGGTCCTGCATGTCCTCTTCATACAGCATAACATTAAGCAGTCCAGGCAAGAGCAGATTCTTGCTCAAATGGCTAGCAAACTCCATAAGCAGATCCTTTGATTCCCATTATCCTCTTGAAGTAGATTGGTGTTGCCAGGAGCAGATGTGTCTCATTGTCATGAAAAGTCCTAAGTTCTCAAATCATTTGAAATGCCATTTTCCATAGATGTTTGAAAGGTTTGCAGAATATCTATATAACTGAAATATATCTCTATATATCTAGAAAACCTAACTAACATGAGTACAAGCTTGAATATTATTTATTATTATCTATTAACCTGTACTTCTTAGTTATAAATTACATGTTTAAATGATCTGTACAAGCTCAATACCTTAAATGAGAGCAGAAATATACATATAGTAAAATTGGCCTTAAATTTGTATCAATAGACCAAGATCTACACCAACTCAAAGTATTCATCTCTATAGCATATCCTCATTTAAATATAAACAAACATTTGTAAACTATATTTGGGAATTTGGGCATAGTTCTCTCCAAACTGCTTCCTGATTTTTATTGGGCAAAGTAATTTTAGGAGTTTATGGAGACCTTTCAAGGGATCTTGTTCCATCAAACCACATTAGTCTGGAAGAAATGCACAGGTTCTCATCATCTGTGGAAACAAAAGCAGAACCTCTTTTCCAAAGCAGCATATTCTTAGACCCAAATTTTGAAGTCAAGATACCTTTAAAATATATATGTTGGTTTAGCTTAGCAACCTGTACAATGAAATGTCTTTCTGTACTTATGTCACTGACATTCAAAAATTCAAAAAAAAAAACAATACGATGCATAATCTAGGCTCTCTGTGTGTATTTCATCTTTCTGTGGCTTATTTTTCTTACTCTAGTACTTTTTCTACAAGTTTAATATGTATTTTATTATCTTTACTCATTTAATCTATGACTGTCTGTACTCTTTCGTATTACTTTTACTGTCTCTTTACTCTTCTTCTCTTTCCCAAACCTAAGTACATTTATCCAATACTGTGACCTATATAAAGGGCTTTTTTTTTAAGTCTGAATCTGTCTTTATTGTGTATCTGTAATAATTTTCTGACAAGGAGCACTTTTAAGATGGTAAGCAGCTTGGTTGTAGTGGCCATGAATGCTGGCTCTGCCTCTCTCAATCTTTCAGTATGGCAGAGGAAGTTCACTGCCAGCTCTGGGACTATAAGGTGGGAGCCATCCTCAGTACCTCAGTACACTGATATGTGATATATACATATATTTTGTACAGTACCTATCTTTTTACACATATTATGTAAGTGTGTATTTGTGTGTATATACACACATGCCCTAGTATTTGGTATAACATATATATTATAATTTAAAGAAACAGGAAGCTTCTTTGTTCTAATTAATTTGTGTGTTATCTCCCCTTTTACCAGAAAAGATCATTTACTTTCTTCCTACAAACTTCTTAAACATTTATTAAAGCAAAGCCACCAAAAGAGGTAGACTGGATAATACAAAAACAAAATGTTTATTCTCTATGGCAGCATTTTGAAAACCATGCTTTGCTTCCGTAATCATAAAAGTTGTCATTAATTCTTCCTCACAACAAGGTCCACACCCTGATTAATATTTATTATTTCATTTTCATAAGTCTGTCATTAAGTGATCAAAAGTTTCCTTCAGCTCTTCACATTCATAACTTCATATGTGTCTATAAATATGTTCTTAGATTCTTTCTTACAGTTCTGTTTGTTTAAAATTTCATGGTTTCCATATGTTTTATGCACTCTCCTGTAAATATTCTCTACTTTGTTAAATAGGATTTAGTTGTTCATTAAACAAAAAACTGCTTTTTAATGAATGTATCAAGAGCTTAGTTTCAATGGTAACTTCATGGTTACAGGTGAAATTTGTAATCATTTGAATATTTTTCTACTTAATGCAGAGATGATATTCATATTTTAATGGAAATTCCTTTCATTTTTATTGAATGACATAGTTATTATATACTAGATAACCCCGCTCTCATAGCTTGACTCCAAGTAATGATAGTATAAACAATAGAGAAATTTACTTTGATTTTGTAGCTGTCATAAGACCCCAGAAAGCATATTTTCAGGTTTTCTGAAATTGATAGTAACAGGAGGATTTTGAACTCATAGTTTGCTGAGAAAATAGTTACAGCCAAGAGAAACCCAGTTTTCTAGTTTTGTAATTGAAAATGTAGGCTATAGAGATTTTTACTATGCACAGCCAGGGAAAGACTGTATTATAAACCTTAGATTTGCATCGAAATAGTATCACTTAAAATGAAGGCTAAACAGTCTCCTTTTAACCATAGAAACAATATAGATTAGAAGACAGATGTTTTCAGAGTGCATGCCCTCTACTCCTTTATTGAGTTTATATTCTGGAATTTATGGTACCGTAAAATTTATCTATACATCCGTAGACAAGTGATGGCAACTGTAGTTCCTTATAAGGCAGAAACATTAAACACAGTGACCTTTATGCACTTTCAAATAAAAATAAGTTTGACTTGTAAAGCAATAATTGAGATCTTATTTTGAAGTTTAGTGGTTTTTTTGATAAATGATATTGAGTTAATTGACCCCTTTTCCCTCCTTAAATTCATATCTTTTACGAGAAAGTATTTATCCTGCTGAAAAGAATTTCTTTAAAACTTGTATATGTACTACCTGTGACATATAAGATTAAGACAAAGCATGTTTGAACATATTCTAAATATCTACATGATTACTCGCTGTATAGTTTCAATGTTTGTATCTCCCCAAAATCCATATCCTGCAGTCTAGTCACCAATGAGAGGTGGTGGGACCATTGAGAAATGATCAGTTGATTGATTGAAATGATTCAGAATGATCAGAAGGTGTTTTGCCTGAATCAGATACATGAAATTATTAAAGCATCTCAAATAACTGCCTTTCTCCATCTAATAGGTAACTGTGTATAACCAAGGAAACAGGTTCTCTCTTGGTGTAGAAAACAGCCTATTTGGTCTTGTACACATTAGCTTCATAGTGCTAAGAAATGCATCTCTGTTGTTTATAAGATGCACAGCCAATGCCCAAGCACATTAAAATAATTTTAGAATTAATTAATATGAAAATGTATAAAACTATATTAATTCTATAGAAATATATATATATATAATACTGAACTGCAGATGCAGATATGTTCCTTTAGTATACAGCTATTAAGTGATGAATTTTATAATTAGAAATGCACTTATCATTTTTTCAGAAGTTTTCTAAATTGTCACTAAGTACAGATTATTACAAAGACAAAGATTTTCACTACCCATTCGTATCTCTGCATCTTAGTTGACATTTTTCTTTACACACTGTTCACGTCTGCTACAATCTCTAATTAGAATTTATTGCCACAGGCTTCTCTATATCTCATTCACTTGCTCACCTGCTTAGAACCTTCCCAGAGTCACACGCCCTACTTGTGATTAGTCATTTCATCAAAGGGATTGTCTGAACCCTTAAAATTTCTTGATTTATCACCTAAATGTGAAAAAAATCAATCTTCAAACATCTTTATACAATATCTTGTATTGTTAATTTGGGCTTGCTCTTTTAGTTGCAGAGAGAGGGTAAAGGCGTCAGAGAGAGAGAGAAAGGAGTGTCTTTCTTGTTGATAAACTACTAATAGTTTTTAAAATCAGTTTTCTTCCTGTAGCTTTTCTCTACCCTTACTTATACAGTCAACATATCTCACTGTCTTTATTGTAGATATGGAATTATTCTGAATCTTCTAGTAGTTATCTTTTTTAACAATCCTAGTTTTCTTTATTATGATTAAATTCTCTGTTAAAGTATTAAATCCACGTTCTAAGTTCTGATACCACCTGTTTAATTTGTCTTTAATCTATCAATGAATGCTCATACTTCTTCCAGAATCTTCATGGCTCCCCACTTCCATGACTGCTTGTTACTTTGATACATGCTTAGATAACTCTTTCTTACATAGAAATCCTGCTCCAGGAACTTTTTACATTCTTACAGACATCAAATCACTCTGTTTCTCAAAGTGTCAATGCATATAATAGAACAGTTTCTAGCTTCTGAGAATTCCTTATATGTGTTGAACAGTCAAGATCCAGGAGACCCAAGATATGCCACAAAATCACCAGCTACCCGGTCATCTTGGGCTTTCAAGTCAATCCTTGAGGACCTGAAGTCCACCTCTGTAATTTTTTTTAGCATTTCCAAAAGGATTGCATTCATGGTAATTACGTGGTGCTCTTTAAAATGGCGTCCAGTTCCTTCACTGGCAGTTTTTTTCTTTTAGTTTGCTCAGTTAGGTCTTTACTTTCTATAAAGGTACACCATGACCATGGCAACTGTTATAAATGCAAACATTTAATTGAGGTGACCCTCTTATAGCTTCCAAAGTTCACTCCATTATCCTCGTGGAGGGGAGCATGGTGGCATGCAGACAGATGTGATACTGGAGCTGAGAGTCCTACATCTTGACTCAGAGGCAGCAGGGAGTTTACTGCTTCTCACACACCGAGTGAAGCTCCAGAATAGAGATCTCAAAGCCTACCCCCGCAGTGACACTCTTCCTCCAGCAAGATCACACCCACTCCAAAAAAAGGTCACAACTCCTAATAGTGCCATGCCTTTTGGGGACCATTTTCTCTCAAACCATCATAAGTTTCTTTCTTTTTTATCTCTAATAAAGATATTACAAGTGCTGATATCTTTGGAAGAATCATCCTATTTTTCTTATAATTTGGTGATTTTTTAAAAAATAAAACACATGCAACATTTACATCCAGAGTACTGGTAGCAGTGTTGGAAAAGAAAATCTTGGGCTCCATACATGTTTAATGAGGGACAATATCCTCCTACATATGAGTCACCATGCAAATATGTTAACTTGTGTATGGAAGGCAGTGTTAGTTTTATTGCAGGCTTGACAGCACTCCTAAAACAGAAGTAAATATTTCTTTTTCTCATTTATTGTGTTTTTAGTCCTCAGAAAGGTCCTGGATATTCCTGCAAAAGAGTTAAGCTTCTAATGAAATATTGATGGTAGTGATACATACTAAAGAAGTTTGTACAGGATGAAGGTTAGTGTTCTCTTGAAAACAGAACCAGATGAACAACAAACTACTTTTAAGAAAATGAAGCTTATTAAAGAGAACAAATAAGCCAGTAGTCAAACGTGTCCCTTTACAAAATAGACAGTTTGGTTACCAGATAGTATAATCCTCATATGAAATATCATGCTTTCATCCCTAATAAACCTTTATGAATTCTTGCACCGAGATGGAAAGGGAGAGAAATATGAAATGATACTTAAAGCAGTGTCATTCAGTGCTATGAAAATGCTCTTCATTTATTGGGAGAGAAAAGCATCTTTACTTATCAGCCTCAATATGGGAATCCCCTTAATGTAAACATATTTTCAAACAATGTATAAATATAATATCATCCTGAAAGCATTATGGTGAAAATATTAAAGTGTAATGTAAGGAAGATGTGTTGAAGCTACTTTCAGACCTTTCTCTACTTTCTGTACTTTAACCCTTTTCTTGTACTTGGTAAGAGGGTTTTAAACCATTTCCAATGTGAAAGAGTCGGATATTTGAGTGGTAAGTAATCAATTTCAGGAAAAGTAATGAACCAATGACATATTGTAATGATCTTTCTCTGCGGTTATTAAAACTCTCAGATAAAAGTGGTATCCAGTGATCAAGCTAGAATGCTTCTGCAGCCCTGAAGTAGTTTTTGATGAATAGAAAATACTACTTCTGAAGTGTCTGAGTATGAGAAGGTAAGGAATATGCACATATAGGATTGTGATCCCTAATCTCATGAGACATCAGAGAATAGAGACTTAATACAGGAATGCAAAGCTTAAATTGGTCTTTGTTTTATGGTTGACATTCAAAAGACTTCCTTTGGAGCCCTCACATTGCTTGACTTTGTTCAGTTACTAATTGACATTTAAAGAAAAAAAAAGTAATTGTAAGCATCATCACTTGATGAATCATCCTGTGTTTACTAGTTTAATCAACACCGGCAGCTGCTATAGCAGAAATGTTAGTAGCAAGAAGAATGAAAATAAGGAAAGCTCCTACTCCTAGAAATGCTTCTCTCTTTCCAAACCATTATGATTATGAAAGACCAGGGAAATTTTCAGGCCTTTTCCAGATAAAAAGAGAATAAGCTTGCAACATCATCAATGGCAATACAAGGGTTTGCAATGGATCAAGATCAGAGGAAAATACTGGCAATGATATGATTAGGGCATGTTAAAACAGGAAGAGAAAAAATACAGCATAATTGATAGTTGAACTTCATCAATGTTCAATTTTCCCAATTTGGTAATTTAATATAAAGTTCTTGCTCTTACAAATTGCAAGCTGAAGTTTTCGATGACAAAGGAAAATACATTCTATTAAAGTGCCTCTTCAGTTCTTAGGGCAAGTTAATAATAGCTTCCACAGATTCTTGGCTCTTATCTTAGTGATGGTACCTAGTTCTTACCCGTTGTCTTTTCAGGTTAAAATGGTGAGTATACCCTGCAGGCTTCAATAAAGACAGGACACCTGGAAGCAGCCTTGCTTTAACAATAATGAAACAGGAAAGAATCAGAAAGAGCACGTATTCTCCGAGAAAAGCCAGAGTAGGATGGGTTCACACTGCCCACTAGAGTATTTTCCTTTAGGGCTTCGAGCTGAGCAGGAGCAGCTGCGAAACAGAAGTCGTTAAGGAGAAATGAGAGACTTGTGGAGAGGTCAGTGGTCTCGAGACCAGTGACCCTTGCTGTGGATTCACTCGCTGACAAACACCTGAGTCATCCTCAAATGCAGTCACCAGAGAAACTCAGGAAAGGAGACAAAGTATCTCACTCTTAACCAGAATATAAAGCAGTTATCCAGTATAAACTTCATTACAGTTATAGCAAGAGATTGCGATGTATTTAAAAAGAGGTATTTTTTTATCATTTGAAGACATAATGAGGTACAGTAGAATTTATTGTGAGTATTCTTTTTAGATTTTATAGCTTGACAAAAACAAACAAAAAATGGAAGGAAAGACGGAAACTCTCTTTGCCCCCAATAAGGTTTCTGTTAGATTTGATAGGAATTTCTCAGCAGTGCAGCTAATAGCACTCGGAGCTACAGATAAACAGGAATGCTTAAGAAATTTCTCAGCTGCTAGGGAGTGAACTGAGTTTATACAAGAGCTGGCACAGGTGTGTATGTCATTAACCCCAGTTCAAACTCAGACAGACAGACCAGATCTGCTCCAGTGTACTCAGGAGTACCTTTTGGCATGTCAATAAAGATAAAAATGATAAAAATACAGTGTTAAAAAGTGACATGTAGTACCTTTTTATAAAATGCCCTGACTGGTATAGATGATGATGATGATGAAAAATACATTATAGATGATTGGTGTACATACTAATTTACATATGTAATGCTGTTTCTTGCTCAGATTTCTTTCATCTGAGTTCTTCACATTGTGCCTAACTTTTTCATAACCAGTAGAATTTGATGATTTATTGATCACTGTGGATGGGGAATTTACAAACCTAATTTTGGGTGCTCCTATCTTAGACTGTCTGGTTACCACTCTAAAAACAAATATAATCAGATGAACCATGCCTTTAATGCCAGCACTCAAGAGGCAGACAGGATGATATCTCTGAATCTGAGATAATTCCACTCTACATAGTGAGTTGCAGGCCAGCCAGGGCTGCATAGTGAGACCCCATTTCCAATAAAAAAGGTCATTTTTAAAAGCATTGTTCAAATAGACATTATTTTAAAAATAATCAAATTTATCAATTCACCATGTGTTACAGGCATTTTATTTTCATAGCTACTTTTCCAATGGAGAATGTGGGGGGGGTGTGGGGTGTATGTGTGTGTAACTGAAGCTTTTCAACTCACTTATGTGTTGCTTGACTGAAGGCATCTGAGGGAAATCTCCTGAGGGTGAGAAGCAACCCATTATACAGATGGAATGTGTGATTGGTAACAGAGAAAATGTCTCACACTGATAGAACTTTTTTCAGATAAGGAGAGAGTATGGTAGAAACCTGAGTGATGCTAAGCCTCTATTGATAGATTTCACCATCCAAGATTGAGGATGGAGGCACAGTATCAGATGAACTATCTCTTTTGTCTAGGATAAGGAAATGAATTCCACTGGGAGCCAAGGTTATTTCAAATAGAGTGGAGATGCAGGGTACAGGTGAAGACACTGGGATTAGATACTGGAAAATTGGAATAGAACCTCCTGGAATTTTCTTGTGTCTGATTTGTTTAATCCATCAATTTAAATGACAGTTTCTCCTCATTAAAAAAAAAATGCCATCACAAAATGTGGTGGCCTAAAGAAGGCCTACACAATGACACCAACAGTGGATATGCCAGTGTAGACCACGGAAATTTCACAATGTCCCACCCCCTGAGTAGGAGCTGCAGGCAAACGCTGGCTTCGAAGATGAGAGCCAGTTTCCTTCAAACCCCTCCCTTCCGGAGGTTATCCAAGTCTAAGCAGTCTGCCTTAAACACATGTCTACACTAAATGGGCTCAAGAAGTTCTATGTGAATTTGAAGTCAGCTTATGAATTTGAGAGGACAGGAGGAGAGGAGAGTGAAAAAAAGGGGATGGGACATATGTAAATGTACTTCTCATATAAAAACTTTAAAAAATACTAGTATTTCTTTTAAAAATTCCTAAGATATGATGTTGCTTAGAAGCACCAATTTATTTTTGATTAAAAATTTCCCATCTCCCCTCCCCCTCCCTCTCCAGTCTAAAGAGCAGTCAGGGTTCCATGCCCTGCAGGAAGTCCATGGTCCTCCCCCCTCCATCCAGGTCTAGGAAGGTGAGCATCCAA
>LOEQ01001008.1:25074-39613 GCA_001685075.1 Bramus lutescens | reverse complement strand
TGTTATGACTCAAGTGGACTTAACAGACATCTATAGAACATTCTATCCAAACATAAAAGAAAATATCTTCTCCTTAGCACCTCATGAAACCTTCCCTAAAATGACTACATATGAAGTAACAAAGCAAACCTTAACAGACACACACACAGAGAAAGGAATAACCCCCTGTATCTTATCATATTATTTTGGCTTACCACTAGAATTCAACAGCAACACTAATCTCAGAAGGGCCAGAAACACTTGGAAATTAAACAGTGCTCCCCTGAATCACCAGTGAATCAAGGAAGAAATTAAAGATTTCCTAAAATTTAACAGAAATGACCCCACAACATACCCAAATTTATGGGAAACAATGAAAGCAGTGTTAAGAGGAAAGTGGGCTTCATCCCAGAGATGCAGGGATGGTTCAACATACAATAATCTGTCAATGTAATCCACCATGAAAACAAACTGAAAAAAAAAACCCACATGACCATCTCATTAGATGCTGAAAAATCCTTTGACAAAATAGAATATTCCTTCATGATAAAGGCCTTGGAGAGAGCAGGAATACAATGAACATACCTAAGCACAATAAAGACAATATACAGCAAGCCACAGCCAACATCAAATTAAATGGAGACAAACTTCCAGGGATCCCACTGAAATCAGTAACTAGATAAGGTTGTCTACTCTCTCCATACCTATTCAACATTTTGTTTTTTAGATTCTAGATAGAGCAATAAGATCACAAAAGGAGGTCAAGGGGGTACAAATTGACAAAAGAGAAGTCAAACTCTCACTATTTGCTGATGATACAATAGCTTCCATAAGTGATCCCAAAAATTCTACTACGGAACTTCTACAACTCATAAGAACTTCAGTAATGTAGCAGGATACAAGATTAACTCAAAGAAATCAGGAGCCTTCCTTTATACAGACGATAAATGGGCTGAGAATGAAAACAGAGAAACATCGCCCTCTATAATAGCCATAAAACATAAAATATTTTGAAGTAACTTTAATAATACAAATGAAAGAACTGTTTGACAAGAACTTTAACTCTCTGAAGAAAGAGATTGAAGAAGACGCAAGAAAATAGAAAGATTTCCCCTACTCTTGGGCACGTAGAATTAACATAGTAAAAAATGGCAAACCAAAAGCAATCTACAGATTCAATGTAATGACCATCAAAATCTCAGCAAAATTCTTCAAATACCTCAAAAGAACAGTACTCAGCCTTGTATGTAAAAGCAAAAAACCCAGGATAGCCAAAACAATCTTGTACAATAAATACATTTTGGGAGGCATCACAATCAGTGACTTCAACCTCTATACAGAGCTACAGTAATGAAAACAACCTAGTATTGGTATAAAACTGACAGGAGGACCAATGGAATTAAGCTGAAGACCTGAATATCAATCCATACACGTATGAATACCTGATTTTTGACAAAGAAGCAAAAAATATAAAATGGAAAAATTAAAGCATATTCAAAAATGTTACTGGCATAACTGGATATCAACATGTAGAAGAATGAAAAGAGATAGATCCATATCTATCGCTATGCGCAAAACTCAAGTCCAAATGGATCAAAGACCTCAACATAAAACCAACCATGCTGAGCCTCATAGAAGAGAAAGTGGGACATACACTTGAATGCATTGGCACAGGAAAACACTTCCTAAATATAACCCCAGTAGCATAGACAGTGAAAACAACAATTAATGAATGGGACCTCCTGAAATTGAGAAATTTCTATAAAGCAAAATACATGGTCAACAAGACAAAACGACAGCCCAAAGAATGGGAAAAGATCTTCATGGTACATAGGACAGAGCGTTGATCTCCAAAATATACAAAGAAATCAAAAAATTGGTCATCAAAAGAACAAATAATCCAATAAAAAATGGGGTACTTTTAGCAAAGTACTCTCAACAGATGAATCTAAAATGGCTGAAAGACTCTTAAGGAAATACTCAACATCCTTAGTTATCAGAGAAATGCAAATCAAAACAACTCTGATATCTCATCTTACACCTGTAAGAATGGCCAAGATCAAAAACACTGATGACAACTTATGCTGGAGAGGTTGTGGAGTGAAGGAAACACTCCTGCATTGCTGGTGGGAGTGCAAATTTGTTCAGCTGCTTTGGAAATCAGTATGGCAATTTTTCAGAACATTACGAAACAACCTACCTCAAGACCCAGCAATACCACTTTTAGGTATATATCCAAATTGTTCAATCACACCACAAGGACATGTACTCAACTATGTTCATAGTAGAATTATTTGTCATAGCCAGAACCTGGAAACAATGTAAATGCTCTTTGGCCAAAGAATTGATATAGAAGATATGGTACATTTATACATGGAGTACTACACAGAGGGGAAAAATTAGATCTCAACATTTTCATGCAAATTGATGGATCTAGAAAACATCACATTGAGTGAGGTAACCCAGACTCAGAAAGACAAATTTAATATGTACTCACTCCTAAGTGGCTTTTCAACATAAAGCAAAGAAATACCAGCCTACAATCCACAATCACAGAGAATATAGACAACAAAGAGGACACTAAACAAGACATCCATGGCTCTAATCTACATAGGACGTAGAAAATGACAAGGTCTACTGAGTAAATTGGGAACATGAGGATCATGGGAGAAGGCAGATGGGGAGGGGGAAGAACAGGGGGAGAAAGAAGCATAGATAACTCAATATAATCAAGAAAAAAAGAAAAAGAGTAGTAGGAGAACAAAGAGAAAGAGAGAGAAGGAGACTATCAACGACATTTAGAGAATATTTGAGCATAAACACACATCAGCAATGGAATTTTCTTAGTAAATGTGAAACATAACTTTTACAAAATAAAATAAATTATTTAAGAGAAATAATGAGAGAAAACACAAATCAAAATAGAATAAGGAGATTAATTTGTGTAAAAATGGTCAAGGTTTTAAATAATTAACAATGTAAAGTAACTATGTTGCTAGTAAATTTCCAAAATTGTTCACTAATATTATAAACATTCCACTTAAAACATTGTAATGTTTTGTTTCCTTCCTCAAACAGTAATGATAATCAAATGTTGCAAATTCAATAACAATAATTATGGAAAGATGAAGTATTTTCTTTCATATTACTGCTTATAGTAAATAAAAGGTAATACAATTTACACATACATATTCAATGATTTGAACATATATTCCCTGAAGAGAGTCACACACATTCACAAGGAAACAATTGCAGTAGTGGTGATAACTCTGTGTTTTAGTGTTTTTAATGTTCTTTCATGATTGAATGAATAAGCACAATTTGGAAAAAGTGATATATAAGGAAAACTTGGAGGTAACTGCGCAGGGAAATCCAAGCAAAGTATGGACAAGGAGGATCAACTAAAACAAGTTTTGTTTCAAAATATCATAATGGTCTCTAAGATGTTGAGTACCAAGTTTTTAAAAGGTAAGAGATTTAAAAATGCAGTAAATACTGGATACATGGTGAAAGGTTTGCTAGCTAATAACAAAGTCAATATTGTTACTAACTTAAAGGAGAAAATAATAAATATTTAGCCTGATGTACAATGGTTTAGTCTTCTGCTCTTTATCTTTTGTGTCTGCCCTTCACCTACACAAATATTAAGCAGTTGACAGTTCTCAGCATAATGAATACTCCTTTGATGTCTCTGATCTTATACTTCCTGTTTACCTTGACAGAGCAAGTTCTATTCCATTTCCACTTTGTGAAACCTATTTATCTTATTCGAATCCTTTGAATTAGTCAACAAATACTGAAAACTTGTTTTATCCCAAAAGCTGTTTTTATTCTGGGGCTATTATGATTAAGCAAGCTAGAACAAGCCAGAGAAACATTCAAAATCATAGTGTTTACATCTATGTGTAGACGAAAAAGAAGCAATTGAGAAGAAAATCATATAATTACATAGTTTCATATGATTCTAGATAGAAATCCTCTAAGTTATGTGCTAGAATGTGCCTGTGGGCAGCAGGACAGCAAAAGCTTACCATTAAATCAGCTTAGACTCGAGTGTTAGGAAAAGGTAACAATTAAGAATTTAAAGACAAAGAATCAGAAAGACAGAAATGAGAGAATTTCAACACATAAGCCGTGGGGTGTGAGCACTGTAGGAATTAAAAGCAGCTGGTTTAGGGATTAAGGGCAGGTTAGTGCCTGAGTAGATATGGCATGTAATGGGGTTGTAAAGGAAGTAGATCTTACAATTCCTTGTTGGCTAATTATTGAAAAGTGATACAAAGCAATCTAATGAAAAGAAGGACAAAAGAAGACTTAAGATAGTAAAATATGCATATGCTTCAATATAAAGAAAAGGTGAGATACTAAAAGTCATGGTACCATAGTGTGGAAAATAAAACTGGATGTAGACGGTGAAGGAAAAGTTAAGAAAAACCGAATTTTCTGGATATGGTAAGTAGGTGGACACCCTAATGTTTACAACAGTGTGGGAAAGTATTTATGTATGCTGGGGCAGTCAGGCTAAACTCTAATCAAGACTTTTGTTTTGTATAATTTGACTTTGAGGTTCCCTAAAGGTATTCTCCACTCAAAACTTCAAAGGGAAAGTCAGTTAGATATAAATTAGAGTCTCTCTGGTGAGGTTGTATTCAGACTTGAAATTGTAAGACCCTCACATGAATCTATTATTGAGAGCTCTGGGACTGGCCTCATCTCCCAGGTGGAGATGTAAACAGACATGACAGGAAGCCAGGGCTGCTGCTGAGGAACCCCAGTGTGGATAATTCTGGAGAGAGCAGGCCAGGAAATGAGTGTCCTTGGAGACTAGAGACAAGTCAGATCAGAACCCCATAAGAAAGAAATCTTAAGAAGGAGCAGGAGGTCAGACTGAATAAAATATTCCCAAGATGATGGCTATATAATGTCATTTTAATTGGGAAGTTACTGGAGATCCACTCATCTCTGCTTCAGAAGTGCTGAAGATAAAGATATGCACCTCCACTGCCCAGCAATGTTATCTACTTTTAAAAAGATTATTTTGAGAAGAAAAATAGAAGAAACCCTGAAGTGCAATAAGTTGCAATGACCACTTCCATGTTAGATCTCCTAATGCTGGCTGGGCTATGGTATGCAGTGAACGCTATGTATCCCAGCAAGAGCTGCTGAACAGGCAATTCTGAGAAATATTTGATTGTAGCAATTTCTTGAGAATTTAGTGTAAGGGGACATAGTTTGAAGGATGGAAGGACATCTTTTGGAAAACCATAGGCCTCTGCATGTTGACTTGTTAATTCATTTGAGAAAAGATAAAGGGTTTTGATTTTAGGCATAAGATGATTTGACAGAAACTAAGAGAGGAGGTGAAAATCACAAAGTAGAGAGCATTATTTTCATTGTGATTGGAGCCTTAAAATTCTTCAAGGCATTGGTCCTGAAGTATAAATCTTTGAAGTATAAAACATTAGTAAAAGGACTTTGAAGATGCTCAAGTCAGTACCTGCACTGTCTGTAATAATTACTTTTAAGTAAATAACTTAGTCTTATCTTAGTCTTATCCTCTCTCTCTCTCTCTCTCTCTCTCTCTCTCTCCTGGCATCCTGGAATTTGCTCTGCAGACCAGGTTGATCTTGAACTCACAGCAATCCCTCTACCTCTGCCACCCTCCCAAGTACTGGGGTTAAAGGCATACCCACCACTGCCAGGCTATCTTAGTTTCTTAATTTCACTTATTAGGTTCAAGTATGGATCTGAAATGAGGGCTCAATTGATTGTTTTGTAGATGTAATTATGCCACAAGTAAAAGAATCTCAAGAAACTAAAGAATTTCAAATTCTGTGACTAGACTAACAGATTATAGTATTCTAAACCAAGAGAGAGTAGAAATAAATGGACAAGGAGAACCAGGAGTAGCCTAGCTTAAGGTCATAGGAGCTATGAACTGTTACAAGTGGGGAGTCTTGGAACGACTGAGCTTCAAGCAAA
This sequence comes from Bramus lutescens, assembly GCA_001685075.1. Taxonomy (NCBI): domain Eukaryota; kingdom Metazoa; phylum Chordata; class Mammalia; order Rodentia; family Cricetidae; genus Bramus; species Bramus lutescens. The sequence continues at coordinate 33,652 of LOEQ01001008.1, read as the reverse complement.
CTTACAGAGTCAGATAATTAGATAAACAATGTGTGCTGTTATATGTTCATATGGTCACAGTTAACATAAAACATAATTAGACTGTAACACCATGATGAAAGAAAGAAGTAGATATGAACACCAGGGAATCTAAAAAGAGTCTCTAAATTCATTGCCTAATGTTATCTGTCTTCACAGATCCCATGACACTTCACATGAAACACGTTAACCCTAGTCCAAAAAGCCCACTTGGATCTTGCTTTCACCTTTTAAGTGTCTGGCAAAAGAACTTGGCGATCGCACTGGATTCCTACAGCGCTTTCATCTACAGCCACCTAATTAATTAGTAACCGAGTTCAATGATTCATGATATATACATATCTCATGTCTGTCCCTTCTCTGTCCCTTCTCAGCAGCACTTAGGCAATAAAACCCCGTATATTTTGCTGTGCATTTCACAATCTGTTTCTCTATGTTTGTAGCTTCCCTTCCCCATATCTTCCCAGATTGATTTCTCTCATTAGTATTATATCTGAAATGGGAATATTATCACGTTCTTCCTTAGGCTCATAGTGATCACAGGGTCTTAATCACGTAACATTTCATATTTGTGATAGTATGTGACTTAAACCAGAAATAGCAGGATGTATTGGTGACTCCGTAACAGAATTTTTATCTCCCTAGTTAAGCCTCCTTTACTATTTGCCACTTTCCATTGTCTCACATTTCAAGTTTATTGAAATGTCCCCAGTCACTCCCTGCGATGCTGCTGTGATTGTCTCTTTTGTTCTAACTCTCTAATCTGCATATACCTCACAGCTGGCTTCTCTACTGTTATTCACTATTCTATATCCTCTTCCTTCACTTTAAGGTATATCTTCTTTTAAAAATTGCTTTTGAAATTACAATACAATTACAATATTTCTCCCCTTTTTCCTTCTAAATATCCTTTATGCTGCTACCCACTCTCCTTGAAGTCCATGACCTCTGTATTCATTAGTTATATTGTATACATATATGTGCATACATATATATCCCCCAAAACAGTCTGTTCATTTTATGCGTTACTTGTATGTGTATTTTCAGGGCATGCCATTTGGCACTAGACAGCCACCTGGTGTGCTCTTCTCTGAGAATAATCATCTCTTCTGCTCCTAGCTGTCTTCAGTTGCCTCGAGATCGTTTTATAGGGTTGAGGCACTGTGGACTTTACCCCATCCACTCTGGCATGACCCTGCTGTCATTCTTTAGCTTGTATTTGGGCAATCACGTTAGTGAGACTTTATGAATATAGCTTCTGACATTACTAGGAGACATGTTTATATTCTTGAAAGAATTTGTGTTTATTTTCTACTTGTGCATCTCAATACTTACTGAAATTCATTTGAAATCATTTGACTACTTGCATGCTTTCCCTTAAGAAGAACTTTTCAGAGAATGCACTGTCTGTTTATTGTTTAATCACACTAATGGCATAATCATAGACATCAATATTTACAATAGAAAAATAAAAATTATCTTGCTTCATAAATGGCTTTGTTAATATCCTGTAGTTAAATGACAACAATTAATTCTTTATAGAGTAAGTCTGTTCTACCGCAATAAGTGATGATCTATGTAAGCTAGTTAAATCTTTATTAGTTATTTTCTAGAAAGACTTTGATATGAATGTTTCTAGACAACTTCTCTAATTTTAAATGTGTTTAGAATCTTAAATCATGTTGTTCTATAATGATAGAAGGAAAATATAAACTGTAACTATAATTTTATGAAAATCCCAAAGAAGTTTTGTGTTTATTTTTAAGAAATTTTATCCATCAAATTTCATAATGCAAGAAAGGAAAAAGCATTGTGGTAAATATTTTTAAAAACTTAAATGTGTAATGTTGTCATTGTGATACTTAGCAAAGGTAAAATTAAATAAAGTTATTTTATTAAATGCAGTGAGATGATCCAGAAATAGTGAGAGTTGATGAACAATTTTGTTCCATATGCGTAACTGGGTAGGAGGGAAGAACTAAGATGTGCAGGGATGGGATCAGCTCCAGGCCGTGCCCTGCATACCAGACATTGCTTTACAACTGACACTTTGTCCAAGCTTCATCCTCAACAGTATAAAATCCTTCTGCACCTTTTGGGTCCAGATTGGAATGCCAGCAGAGCCCTTATGACACCATTAAAAACACATTAGTGAAACAAGTTGTTGCTTGTTATGTTGAAACAATAACAACTCATCGTGACTGATGACTATATGTCTTATTTTTCTTTCAACTATCTTGCAACTGACACACCCTTTCTTAACTATGGCACAATATAAGCAGTACTCTGGGTTGACATATGCACATTTATGTGTCACTAACAGAGGAACATAATCCCTTGTCCTCAATCTTAAAGAATTGTTAGTGAATCATAGTGAATCAAAGATCCTATACTTTGACAATGACAGACCCATGTTCTATCTTACAAATCTACCTCTTTAGAATTAAATATTGCAATATATTCACGCGCTTCTACCTAATAATTCCAAGTCCCTGTAGTATGAAGGCTGTGCTATTTATTTATTGAAAATTTAAGTACAAATGGAAAAACATTCACAGGTATGAACATATTATTAATATTTCTGTACAGACATAAAATCTCAAGTATTAAGTTTGAGGTAAAATGATAATGTATGTTCTATACTGGATATTTGAAACAAGGGAGATCAAGATTAAATGTTATGAGACTGACTGAGATAGTCAAATGGTGATCTGCACACAGATATTTGCTTTATGGACACAAGATAGGAAGGAATTAAAATTTTACATAAATATGGTAAATGACAGAATTTTATATTGTTAATAAATATGAACAAGAGGACCAGACAGATGAAAATAAACTAGCACCATATTAAAAAGACACCATAGGTATGTTTTATTTACAGAAAGTATTACAGATAATAGCGGTATTGTAAAATAATGCACCTATTAAAATAGAAAACTAAATGCATAGTAAAGGAATAATTGACAAACATAACATTAAACACCTGTAAAATCAGTAATAATTAAATAATGGTTGATTGAGCAAAAGATTTTTATGTTTGTTTACTATCATTTAATCATTAGTTCTTTGGTATTCCATAGTTAATCTCTTATTGACAAAGAATGTAAATAGCTTATTTCCAAATATTTTTCAATTCTTAGAACTGAATGAAAAAATGGAATTATGGAAACATTGTTTTCTACTTTCTAATGATGTATTTTTCCTTTCCCCTTTTCTCTCTCTGTTGATCCTTGATTTTCCCTGTTCTTCCACTAATACATTTTCCATCCCTGAGTTTCTGTCGTCTTTCTGGATACACAGCGATTTAAATTAATGTTATTTTTTTTCTTAAAAGCCTTTAAACATTCCCAATAAAATGCTGTACAATATATTATTCCTACTCAAAATGTTTACTTGTTAAATATCTGTTAGGAAATATCTTAAGGTCTTTGAAATTCATAGAGTCTATCTTATAGCTTTGTTTAAACCCATTAATACATTTTTATTCTATCATTTATAGTGAGAAATAAGACCTGTAGGAAGAAACTGAAAGCAATATGTCATACAATTTCATTATTTCTGTTTTTATTTACTAATTTAATGATATTTTACATTATTCATTCCAGTATGTTCACCATTTTACATTTGTGAGCTTATATGTACTTTGGCTTTGATAACGATTCAGAGTAGATGCCAGGTTTGATCCTGATCCCAGGCAGGACATTATCTGTCACATCCTAATTCTCTTAACAGAGCCTTGGGTTCCTCTGTCACACTATCAATGGACAAACAAAAGTAGGTAGGCTTTTAGTGGTCATTATTTACAACATCCTCCTGAATGCAGAAGTGGGAGATTATCTCTATTCTATTTTCCATTACACAATCAAGGAAGTTTCAACTTCTCATCAAAGGAATGAGGTTTGCTAATTTTTGTTAAGAGCTATAAATTTTATTTGAGTATAGACAAACTTTCAGTCTACAAATGAGTATAACAATATTATTATTTAAATTTTTTTGTAAAACAGATATCCAAAATATGGCAAAATTATGTTGAGATAATGATTTTCTTATAAAAACTTAAAATATAGCAGTAAAATCAATGACTAATTTCTGAATTCACAACGTAATGTTTAATAGGCTGCTGTACATTTGTCTTTGTTTTCTCATTCATCGGCATCTTCACTGAGATCTTGTATTCTGTCTACGGATTAGCCGGTATGCATCCTGTGTCTGTGCTTATAGATGCTAGTTAAACTCTGAATTATCCATGGCTTTGCCAAATGTCTAAATTTAAGGTAGTGCGTTTCTCCTCACAACTTATGTAGCCTGGCTCAAGGACAGGAGGATCTTGGAGAGAGTTATCAAATTTATCATTAGTTAATGAGAAAATGGAACAAATAAAAAATAGCATAGATTAAAGAAAGTATGGAGTATTTTTTCACCCAAATTTTGTGGATTTGAATTTACTTCCTCAAAGCTAAAACATGCTAAACTTTGCATACTTTCAAATTAGAAATTTGGTTAATTTTTGTTAATAAGAGTGCTTGCAAAATATCAGCTTTGTTTCCCAAATTTCAGATTCTTTGACACGCATTTTACTTGGAAAGGTTTTAGTCTTCATGTCCTCAAGCAACTAGTTACATAGTTCACCTATTTCCATACCTGGGTGGAAAAATGAGTTTAAATTTTCTTTAGAGATGGATGGAAATTCCAGGGCTTCCACACAAATCAACTTGATTAAAAGATCCACTGGCTTTGTCTCCAGTAAAAGACAAACTAAGGGAACTAAGATGTTCCTAAGGCAGCTAAAGTCAAACAAAGCCTCCATAACATTCTTGTGATTGTCGTCTGAACTTGTAAACAAACTGGGCTCAGTAAGCTTCATCAACAGCATCGGGGAGTCAAGACGTGAATGATTGCAATTAGTTCATTCTAAACATTCTCAGTGGAGAGAGATTGTGTCGGGCAGTTGGAGCTGGGAATAGTACCAGGAATTCCATGGGGGATCTGAAAACATCAGGGCAAAAGGAGCATTGCCCCAAGCAAATGATGTCACTCAGGACCACAGCATTGGAGGAAAATGTGAAAATATGCTCAAACTGGTTGGCAATAAACATGTGAATCATAGCATGATATCCAGGCTCCCAGGAATTTTTAATCTGTCTCCCACGTAGCGCAATGTACATATGCAATGGTTAGATGGGGCAAACTTTCGAAGATCAGGTATAAAAGCATAGAAACTGGTACAGGGCTGGTGGAAGGGCAATCAAAGCACTGCGAAGACCTTTCAACTTGGAGAAGTGCAACCACACAGAAGAGCGTGTCAGGACTGACTGTCCACAGCTTCTGCTGCCAGGGCTGACCTCACGTGAGGGGTTTCCTGTGGTGTAAAACAGTTCCCCCGCAAGCTGCAGTTTAGACCCCTACTGGCCTATCTTGTTGGTTTCAGAAGAGTTGCAGGGTCCAACATTCCTTCATGCATATTGTGAAATGTGTCTAATCAGGAAGGGTTTGAATCTTCACATCTGGAAATGTTTGATGGCCGTTTAGTTCTCTAAAGGACAATCTGCGGCCTTGACCCCAAAACAGTGTGGAAGGCAGGATGTGGACGATGCTACATAGGAATTGTCTCAAATAGTGTTGATTTAAGAAGGACAGTGAGCAAAGGGGTGCTTCACTGAATCGTCTGCCTCTGAATTTCGTTAGCAACTAGGAGTCTGAACAATGAACTGATGAAATCTGGGTACTCTCCTGGCGCTTCCCATGCGCTGTCTTCTATCTTCTCACCAGAGCTTAACTCAAACTATTGGTTCTCGTAGTCTGCACGTTTCCTTCCTTCCTTGAACTTTTTTAACAAAAAGACTATGAGGTCCCAATTTGTCCAACATGGACAAAACTGGAAAAAGTCTTTGATCCACAGAATTCAGAAACTTAGAGACAAATGATCCATTCTTTTTCCTTCAAGAGGAAATTCTTAGTGGTACTCAGCCTTGGTAAGACAGGGGCTGACATGTTAGCACATCTTGTTTGAATGGGCTCTTTGATCTTTCTGGTTTCACCTCTCCTATTTCCCCTCTCCTGTTCCTCAGAATCACCCCCAGGTAAATTCTTAGCATTTAGGCCACCATGTGAACCTATGCTTTTCAGAGAAGCAGTCTGTTCACCATGTTGGATTCTGAAGGAAACAAAAGCAACTAATAGACACTGAGCACATTTACATTGCTGGGCTCTGAGGAAGTGCTTTCACGCATGGTGTAAGCTATCGTTCAAAATAAACAAGACTGTTTGCATGATAGACATGAAATAAGATGGCTTAGCAGATACTGCTTTCATTAGTGATTATATTTATAAATTTTCTCGAGAATTTATTCTTCTGCTTCCTTGGCAGACTTTTTATCTTAACACTTCATAAAGCCCACTGTGTGATCATCACTATATTATCTTCTTTCTGTTCTATTTTAGAAACTGGAATTCCTATCAGTCTGCACATAACTCTGAGATATTTTTTCAAAGCATCTGAACTTATATTTTTTCTGATTAAAATATGAGTTTGAACCAAACACACTGAAACTAGAATTTTCATATGTAGTTCCATTATAATTATCTTAGACCTTAAAATGGACATTACAACATAAATCAAACTAAACAGTTAAAAGGGAGAGTTGAAAATAGTCCAAAGACAAGAAATAGTAAAGCACGACGCAAGAGTCAAGACTATGGCTGGCAAGATGAGACTTCAGAACGTTGACTGGATAGGTAGAGCCAGAGATTTCTTGAGGGAGTAACTCAGTTACGCCTTGTGAGATAAGATAGGAACCAAGAGGGGAGGACACTGGGTGTCAATCTGAAGATTTGTTTAAATTTAGGAGTTAATGTGATGCTGCTAAATCCTCACCCCTCTCTTTCTTAGGGTGTGTGTGTGTGCGTGTGTGTGTGTGTGTGCATGTGTGTGTGTGTTTGTGTATGGGATCAAATGATTGACACTGTAAGGCATAAGATAAGAGCTTCTAAGGACAACTCACTTGACTCTGATACATAAAATGAGCCAAGGAAACAGAGAATACAAGGAATGCAAGATATAAATGAATAGAACCTGAAATAGTGTCCTAAATATTGTCCTGCTTCCTTCTTTGAAATTAAAATACAGAAGAGGAAAGACTGGTAATTTCTATTGTGAGAAAACAACACTACGCAGCAATTCTATACTACTCGAGTCTACTAAGACAGCAAACGGTAAACACAGCATCATCACTGAGACAAGTGCCCTGAGAGACCAGTAGGAAATATTAAAAACAGCAAACCTATAATATTTCAGCTGCATCACAGGATGATAATCAAAATCAGAAGTAATTTTATTTTCAAATATTGACACAATGCTTGACTTTGTGGTATTAATTTGAGTTAGTAGAGGAACAATAATTGAAAATCATAAATAGCTAGGTTATGAGTAACATTTCCCCCATGAAATCTGAACAAGTAAATGATGTTTGCTGTCAAGAGTTCAATAGAAATTTTTAGGTTCATATGATTCATTCATCGCTCTGAAATTCTCTTTTCAAATCAGCGTATGTCACAAACCTATGTATGTCATTGAAAAGTGAGAAAACAGTAAACTCTGTTTTTTAGGATTTTACGAAGTGCATATTGCATTTAAGGATACTTTAAAACCATGTCATAATAACAGAAACACTATAGTTAGCTGCTAATTATGTATATTTAAACACTGTTTTCTCTATGAATTTTATGTGAAGAAAATTTCTGCTCATTAAGTTTATTGAAGTAGTAGGCAGTATGAATAGCTGAAAATGATTCTGTATGAAAAGGAAAGCATATTAGAGAATGCCAGTTGCAATGTACTTGAGGTACTGGCAAGGGATTAGAACATGAACCCTAGTTAGCATCTGTCAACTGAAACTTAATGTACACTCCCTTGTTTGCTCATTGTCCTCTGAAGGGCCAGCAACTTGATTGCCATTAATCAGTGTTCTGCACAGGTCTGGAGAGATTCTTCAGAGATCTCCCAGGCTCCCTTTAACGTTTGTCCTCAGGGGGAAAGTAGTAAATACACTGGGCTCCTGTCCCAGCAGGTACCCATTAACCTGTGTTTAAAAAAAAAATAAGAAAAAGAAAAAGGAAAGAAAGGAATCAGAGACTTGCAGTCAGTTGCATAGTTGCATACAGAGCTCATAGATGAGCAGCCTTGAAAGTGATTTCTGCCATCAAAGGTAAACACATTATCTTCTACGTCTTCCTTACCTTAACTAGGCATTCACTTGAATCATTCTGGGAAAAAAATAGAACTAAAATTCAAAGGAAAAATAGTCTAGTTTTGTCTTAGAGAAATGAGACAATTGATTATGTAATAAAGATTTTTTTCTATTTTTTTAAAAAGGCAATTTTTTCAAAAAAGCACAAGAGAGAATTTATTCTATTGTCTTTTGTATTTTAAATTAGAGGGAAATTTGCTCAATAATTTCTACATTTGTAATAAGAAATGAAATGTAGCTATAAGAAGAGTGAGAGTCAGGCGGTGGTGGCACATGCCTTTAATCCCAGCACTTGGGAGACAGAGGCAGGT
>LOEQ01001008.1:13524-25037 GCA_001685075.1 Bramus lutescens | reverse complement strand
AAGAGCTAGTTCCAGGACAGGCTCCAAAGCTACAGAGAAACCCTATTTTGAAAACAAAAAGCAAAAACAAACAAACGAATGTTATGACACATCCTATCTTCACGTGTAGAATGAGGGAGTAAGGGGAAATAATTCCAAGAGTATCATTTTATATAATCTATCATATAAAACCTACAGATGGATTTTAATCCCATCTGCTGAAGCAGCGCAAAGAAGAGCATGTGGATATTCTAGGATGCCTTCTGCAACTTCTATGCTGAGCTCAGCAAGTATCTTACCATTAGCTCATTTGTCAAAGTGTCATCATAACCCCCCTTTTTTTACTTTCTTACTGTTAGAGTTCAATAAAGGTCAAGCAGTAGCACATACATTCACATGTTTGTGAATTCTCTGCTTCCTCTCTCCCTTTGACTCTCTTATTCCCCCTCTTTCTTCTTCAGCATCCACAAATACTCAATAATGATGGTTTTATCTTGATAACCTCATCTGAAACAAATTCTCCAAAGCCTCAAATGTGTGTATGTGTGTTTGTGTGTGTGTGTAATGTCACAAACCATTCTTTCCCATTGGGTTCAATGGAGCCCATACCTCACACAGAGCTCAATAAAAATCAATTAAGTAAAAATAATCAGAAATATCATAATGCAGGGAGTTAGGACTCTGTAGAGTGTTTCTATCAATGATTTGCAAATGGAAAGAAATAAATAAGGAGATAATCACTTAACTAGGAAAAAAAAGAACCTGAGACTGGATTTGGGCCTAAATGCTATCATTCTGCTAAAGGATATATATATATATTGGTTCCTAATATAATTATAATATAATATAATTGTGCCCATAGATCACTGGCTCACTCAATCGTCATGAGAAGAGCTTCTTCCTGAAGTAGATAGGACCTAACACTGAGATCCACAACTGAGCATTGTTATTGACCACTAGAGATATTGGGGAATTCAGTCAATGTGCTGTTTTCCTTCTATCCTTCCCTGAGAACTAAGGGACCTATACGGAAGAGGGGGCAGAGTGATTAGAAGAGCCAGAGACGATGGATGACTCTGAGGAAGGAAGTGTCTCATAGGCACAGCAGAACTGGTAAACAGGAACTCATGGAGGTTGTCGCAGACGCAGAGACTACATGGCCTCAAGCCAAGTGGAGTCNNCACTGCTGAGAAAGGCAAGGAGACACCGGCTTCCATCCTAAGAAGACAGCTACAATTGGTACCCATTTGCAATGGGAAAAGATAGTTTTCTCCACTGTAATCTAATTGGGTATCTTAAGCACACTTCAGTGTAGGTCCCATGGCCAGAAGTACAAGGTTCACACAAACAAATTCAATAGGATTTTTATAACCTTTTCATCTCATGTCTTGTCTTTTGCTTGTATATTATGGTTACCAATTTTATGTTTTTCTGGCTATGTGTGGGTACATGTTCCTTATTTTGTTTTGTTTCAATTGCTGGTGTTTTGTTGTTTGTTATTTTATTTTATTTTACTTTTATTGATTCATTGTAGATTTCCTTTCATGCATTGCTATTCCACTTATCTTCCTCTCCTCTGGGTCCTGCCTCTGCCCTTGCAACATCCCTACCTCCTGCTCCTGAACAAAATTAAATTTAAGGGAAAAGCCGAAACTCAAACAAAGCAAAGAAACAAATTAAAAATAACAACAAACAACGGCAACAACAAAAAAATCTCGTCCTGGAAGTGTACTGTGGCCTTCTAAGACACACAGTCTACCCTTTAATCCATTCATCTTTATATGCAAGTCTTCATTGTCATTGTCATTGTCACTGGTCTGGCTGGAGGCTTCTGGTTTCTGCTATACCACCACCACCAATAATGGGGTCTCACTGGGGCTCCTCTTGGACATCCTATTGTTGTCATGTGTCATGGGGATCCTGCTGCTTTGGATCCATAGTGCCTTCCCTGAGGATATTAGAACAACAGAGCTGACCCTGCCCCTACCCAGAGAGAAAGATGCCCTCACAACTCTGTTTCATACTGCTTGTGGCAAATGAGCGCTGTCCTCACCCTCACCAGTCACAAAAGTGAAGGAAACAGTTCTGCCTGGCGTCAGCTGTAGCACACAGAAGAGGGGGCCCTGCACCCAGTCTGGTCAGCACAGTAGAGCTGACCTGGTTTTTGGAGTTGCAGGTAAGCCATCCCTGAGGGCCTAAGAGCAGAACCCACCCTTTCACCCTTTATGCCCCCTACAGCAGTCTGGAGAGATGACCCTGCACCTCGCCTACAAAAACAGTAGTAAGAGTGTGGGTGAGCTGGCTCCAAGGACCTGAGAGCGGGAGAAATGGTCCCATTCTTTGCGGTAGGTTGCATTGGGCGAGCTAGCCTGAGCAATGCTGGAGAGCTCTGCCAGACAGTGATGAAGAGGGAAAGTTGGTGGGATGATCAACCTATCAGCCACGCCCAGAACTAGAACAAAGCAACAACTCTAAATAAGTTCCAAGACAAAATGCCTATAGGGACTAATGCATACACTGGCACAGGTGTGTAGTATGAAATGCAGCATGTAACCAGTGAATACTTTCTTCATGCACTATTATCGACTCCAAGATCCACTGAATCTATGAACTTCTCGTACTTTAAAAGAGAAAGATAAGGTGTGGATTTGGGTAGGCAGAGAAGTGTGGAGGATTTGGAAGGAACTGACTGAGGTGTAAAGCGTGATCAGAATGTAATGCATACAATTTTTAAAAATAAACTATATGAAACTATTTAGATTATTAATTTTGTCAAGATGTAAAATTTGATACGATTTCTATGTTTTCTGTTTTCAGATTCTGAATTAAGATATAAATTAGCAATAAAGAAATGAATTTCAAAGTAAAACATGAAAATGATTTCTTAAATATTTACATGCAAATATGAAAGGGTTACTCTGTTAAATTTTACTAATCATCTCATAATTAAGGATGTGTCTAGTTCACACCACAAGCTAAACAAGAAAAACAAATATGAGATCTCTTACTGTTAAGATTATTAAATGATACATTAGTAAAGATAGAAATGTTTTCCCTGTAGGAAAAAGAGGCATGTTCTCAGCCCTAATTTTATATGTGACTATTTGATGGTTTTCTTACTAGGCTAAACCACAGGAAAAAAAAATCAAATAAATGTGTTCACTGTTCTATTTTCCTAGGGTTTCCATTTATGTAGACAAATCTACTGTGAAATGTAAAACAGAATATATTTCCAAGTTTAATGCAGAATTTTAGATAGCAATACAAAATTTGATAGCACTGAAAGGCTAATGTAAACATTTTCCTAGGAGCCTGCTTTGCTATGATAGCCATGGTACCACTCAGTGAGGTTTGCCATATTAAAATTCTGCATTTGCCAGTTGAATTTTGACAAGTGCCTAAAAATATCATGATTCTATTATGACTAAAATTCTCATCACTTCTGGGTATTTTAACCTCATCTTTTACTATTTCTAATGACATGGGTAGTTACATAAACCAGAAACACATGAGGGCTGTGAGCTTCAAAAGAAACTGCAGATTTTAACCCAGAATTATTTACTTCTATGGAACTAAGGTGTAAGCAAGTACTAGCGTGGTGGTACCCAAAGAAGGATTTTGTTTTTTGAGTCATGCGTTTGTTTTGTGTAACTCATACAGAACGTCAATGAAAATTCTCTAACAAAATGTAAGCAAAAGTTAGGGTTCCAGAGGCTACTTTTGAAATTAGGGTTTAAAGAAATGTGTGTCGGTATTTTGGATAACATAACTAACTACCTGAAGTTGAGTTTCTGTTAAAAGAAATGTTTTTTTAATTATTACTTATGGATGTTAAAGTGTGCGGATATGGTGATGGTTTTCGTAATACCAGAGTCCTAACATGGTTCTTCATGTGGTGAAAGACTGTAGATTCATATGTACAAGTGTGTGTGTGTGTGTGTGTGTGTGTGTGTGTGTGTGTGGTATGTGCTCTCCTTCCCCTTTTTCTTAAAAAATATGCTCATGTCAAATCCTGAGGGTTCTGCCCCAATTGTCTCCTTTGGCTCCACCTCTAAATATCATAGTCACATTTAATAGGGACTGTATTTCAGTATAATATCCTTGGGGAGACACTCAAGCCGTATCGAAATCATAACATACTGATTACATAATCAGATCTTTGTTCTTCGTTATAGGAACTTAGAGAAAAATAACTTACCAGTGTATCCAAGCAGACATTTTTCATGCTACAATGAAATGTTTTTACCTCAATAGATGAATTAGAATTTAAAAGATCCAAGAAAAATATACAGAAAGGAACGCATGCACACTCATACTATGCCTATGGTATTCATTAATCTGAAGGAAGTTTTTTCTATTAGAAGAGCTTGCAATAGTAAATTTCCTCAATGGATCATCCCAATAGAATTGGCAAGTGTTGTCTATCACTGAAGAATTGAATAATTGAATCATATAACTGTTAGTAAGATGAGGCTCGTTTATAACAGGTACAATTGAACCATAGAAACTAAATCTAGACTAGAAACCATATCGGTACTCTGAGCTTGTCCAGGAACATGTAGTGTTCTAATTACAAAGCAACAGTCTAAATAGGTTCAAAGACAAAATGCCCATTGGGACTACTGAATATATGACAGAGGAAATCGCATAAAATGCAGCATGTAATTCACTGATTATTTTTTTCATGCATTAATATGAATTCACTACATATTCATTGAATTGCCCATGTATACATGACACTTTCACCCAGCTCAGGAAATATCACGGTTANNTTGTAAACTAATTGCTACATCTGAAGAAGGCATACCCCTCATAAAGCAGAACACAGCGAGGTAGGTATAAGGTACCATTGAAGCACACGGAAAATGCTAGGCAGCTTCCGCACACTGCAGAAGACAGGCTGCTCCTTCCTTCCTGGGAGCACTGCATTTCATTTGCTCATTTGCTGTAACTGTCCATACTGCAGCAATTGGAAAGCAGTATTAAATGACTTTGGATGAGTGAATACTGCTGACAGAGTACTGTTGAGACTACTAACACTCAATCACTTTTTCTTAAATTTTCTTTTTCTGAATGAGGAAGGGTAAAGTGGAGACAATGAAACAAGCAAACAAAAAACAGTGGAATACAAAGACATGTATCTCTATTCTAAAGCAATTAGTGGAACACTTTGTTCTACATCATAGATATGTGCACATGTGTCTATGGTGACATAAGTGTGCACACATGCATCAACACACACATAGCTTTGCATAGTTGTATGGTAGCAGGTTCTCAATAAGCAGAATTATTTAAACAGTGCTGATTCCTGGTAATTCTGCTGCAAAAATGCTGAAAATAATTATACTATGCTTTGCTTCTCAAATAAAGAAGTGATGGTTTATTGATATGTTACTATCAGATATGTCTTCTTCTTTTTAGCTATCTATAGACATATAAATAAGAAACAATTACAAAACATCCTTGATGCAGCAAAACAGTTTGTGTATACACACACACACACACACACATCTATTAACCTAGAATGGTTTATTTGAAGGCTAACAGTCGCTTTTCAAAAATATTTTTCTTCGGCTTATGTCAATTTTAAGGTTTTGTTTTGGTCAGGGGTCATTCAAGCACGTGCTTAACAGTGCAAAACATTGAGCAACATTTTTCTCCCTTTTATGTTGAAGAATCTTGTGTTTTTACAAGGAGAAGCAATCCCTTTAAGGGCCAGTTCTACATCCCACCTCTGGTCACAACAACGTTCTAAAGAACTGAGTGGAAATGGTTTTAAAAGTACGAGAAGAATTTTCTAAGATGATATTTGGCCTCTGATGAGTGGGAACAAAATTCATTGAAGTCAAATATTTTCATGATAGAGGGATAAGAAGGAGTGTTTTATTTGATGTTCAGGAAGACACCCTTTATATTTACTTTAATCTGGTAGCCAAATCCACTGAACTTTAAATTCCTGTTTAAAGTTCATTTGCTCAAACTAAAACTAGACATGAATAAGACTCTCAGAAATGCTGGGGCTTGCTCAGGTAATACCCTATCTTGCCAGTCTTCTCTCACACAGGGAATGAAGGAAGATTTCCATGTTGCTGGTTTACTAATGACAGAAGTGGAACCCATGACGCTTCTCAATCACGGTGAGTTGCTCTGGATATGGTTATGCTGTGCTGATTGACTGACAACAAGTGCATAAGTGATTTCCCAAACAGACACATTTTCTAGGACAATGATGGCAAATGATATTTGCAAAATAGCCTTTCTCGATTAGTCATGATTATTATTCTTGTGTAAAAAACTCATAAAAATCAGAATACATAGAACTTCCCGGAAAGGATTTGTTATATATCTCTTGTGGAAAATCTATATAATCTAATGAGCTGTTCAGATCACAGGGATAAACTTTTAAATCTGAAATTTATCAGAGACAATTCTTTTAAAAATGCTTTCCTCCATTGAAAGCAAATTATTTTGACTTTAATTATATGTATGTGTGCCTATGTGTGGAAATATGCAGTGTAGTGCAAGTGGCCACAGAGCCAGAAAAGACCTCCGATCCACAACAGCTGGAGTTACAACAGATGGTAGTTTGCTGCCTAACATGAGTGTTGATAAACGGGCTACATCTTCTGCAAGTGGCACTGCATGAAAAGAGGTTCTGAGAAAAGGTTCCTGGCTGGGTGAAACCCTCTGTGCCCATGTGCTGCAAACTTTAAAATAAAAATAATTTATCCATTTCTTTTTTGTTTCCTAGTATTACCATATTACAGAGAACAGAAATTGTGACATTATGAGTTTTTCCTTGCTTCAAATTATATATGATTTGAAAGAGAATTATACAAATTTTATTAATGTGTGAAAATATACAAATTTGTCAATACTGTGTGAAATTAGTTGTTTTACTTAAACAAAAATGTAACATTTTCAAACATGGAAGAAAGTTAAAAGCTTACATGGATGAGGAACTAGAACAGAGCATGATGCTAACAGGATGCTTGAAATCTCTCTGACTGGACTTATTACTAAACATACTGGTTTGTAATGCTCATTTGTGAGTTTAATAAATTACACTGATTAATATGTATACTGAACATCTTTTAAAATATTGTTAGAATAGAGTTTGTATTCTGTGTGTAAACACTTTTAGACAAAGTTTTGTTTTTCTATAATGTCAGTAGCATGATTAAATATCAGCTTATAGAAAGATATTGAAACAATCTTGTATTTCAGTTATTGGAAAAAAATTTGCATGCCTTTTGTTCATTGCTTGTGTTTTTTTTTTTTTTTTTTTGCTTTGCTTTTTGGAACAGTTTTACTGTGGAATTTAGGCCTAAACTAGACTCGGGATCTCTCTGCCTTGGCCTCTCCACTGCTAATGCGACAGACAGATAGGCTCCACTTCCTTGGGTTCGGCTGAGGAAATGTGCACATGATTTTAGGAAAAGAAAATGAATTGATCACAATTTTTATGTGATAGTGTAGGTCAGAACAGAAAATTAATTATATTTTAATGCAAATTAAATTGAGTTTAATTTCCTCAAGATTAACATAAAATAAGCTTATTCTAAACTTTTGACATATTTATAAAAGAAGATAATTGTTGTACACTACAAAATAGTTTTTGCGTGTCATGGCAAATTTCAATTTCTTTTCTTTCCTTAAAACTTTGGGTTTGGACACTTCCAAGTTCCCACTGCACACATGGATCTGCTAAGTGCAGCATCCAAGCGTGTCCTGGCACTAGGTCATACTTACAGATGAAATCCTGTGTAAGAAGATTGAGACGCAGAGCTTCAAGCTGCAGCAGCAAAACCTGGAGCTTCAAGAAGCATCAGACACGATCCATCACAACCTCAAAATGGAGATGTGCCTAAAGAAGAAGTAAAAGTTGGAAAAGTTAAGAAAGCCATAAAGCATTCTGTGAATGTGGGCTCAGCAGAAGCACAAAGTAGAGGCAAGCCTGAAGAAAAAGCAGAAATTCTGAAAGTCAAAAAATTACCCCCCAAATCTTCCACTTTAACCAATGAAGAAAGAACAGCAATACTATCTCCTGATTAAGAACCAAAACAAAAAGAAAGAAAGAAAGAAAGAAAGGAAGAAAGAAAATGAAAAAGAAGAAAATGGCAAGTAAGACAGGGCCTGACACCAAAAAAGCAAAAATTGAAGAAAGCCGGCCTCTAGGACTGACAGGGGCTTTTGAGGACACTTCGTTTGCTTCCAGGTCTAACCTCATCAGTGAAAACACTTGAAGTCTACAGGGCTTAAGGCACATGACTGAGATCCTGCATAAAGGTATCAGGCCACTTCTGGAAGGCAGGGAACTTCTGGCAGCTGTGAAAACAGAAAGTGGCAAAATCCTCATGATCCTCATCCCTGTAATGGTGCTCATTATCACGTTGAAGTTCAGAACCAGGAATGGAACAGGAGTCCTGATTCTCTCTCCTATCAGAGAACTGATAAATGCAGACCTTTGGTGTTCTTAAGGAGCTGATGACACGCCATGTTCACACGTATGGGCTGATCATGGGTGGCAGTAACAGGTCTGCTGAAGCACAGAAGCTCACCAATAGCATCAACATCATCTTGGCATCAACATCATCAATGACATCAGCATCATTGTGNCAACATCATTAATGATATCAGCATCATTGTGGCAACAACATCATCATGGCATTAACATCATCAATGACATCAGCATCATCGTGGCATCAACATCATCCTGGAATCAACATCATCAATGACATCAGCATCATTGTGGCAACAACATCATTAATGATATCAGCATCATTGTGGCAACAACATCATTATTGCATTAACATCATCAATGACATCCTCATCATCGTGGCATCAACATCATCCTGGCATCAACATCATCAATGACAGCAGCATCATTGTGTCATCAGCATCATCAATGACATCCTCATCAACGTGGCACCAACATCATCAATGACATCAGCATCATTGTGTCCACCCAAGACCAGTTCCCAGACCACATGGAGGATACTCCAGGATTTATGCACAAGAACCTCCAGTGTCTAGTTATTGATGAAGCTGATTATATCTTGAGTGTTGGATTTGAAGAAGAATTTTTGCAAGCATGCAGGCAAACCATGCTCTTTTCTGTCACACAAACTTAAAAGTTGAAGACTTGGCAAGAATTTTTCTTTTCACAATTGACCTGTAAGATTGTTTGGTATACCTGTAATATGCTTTATATTGCAATAAGCAAATAACTGTTTCTTTTTTTAGAAATGTATGCCAGAACATTATCTGCATTTATTTGTTCTGGTATTACGGTCATAACGTCTAATACATTTGTAATTACTGAATCAGCCTTGTTTGAGCTCAATCAGTTGCCCATTGAAAACCTGAGTAAGTATCAATGGTGTGGTGTATATAATTTAATTTTTTAAATTTTGCAAAGTGGAACACATCTATCTGCCAGATTTTATTTCTTGAATATCCTTTGGGTAATTCCCTGCAGGTAACTATGTTTGGTTATAGAAACAGGAAGTTGGACATCTTGTTATAATCTCCTCAGTTTGTTGCCATATAATTGAAAACTCCTAGGCACTGGCTGGAGAGGCTGCTGCAGTGGGCTGTGGGCAAAAAGAATGCCAAGCTTGCAGGCCAGAGAATGTTTGTGTGTGCGAGGGAGCATGCCTGGACCTTTTGGGCCAGTCCCAGTAGGCATGGATTTATGCCCCACATTGGGTGCCAGATGTAGATGTATGTGAAAAGTGATCACACAGTAGCTCGGAATAGGGTATAATAAAGGGTTCATTTTTTAGAAGTAGAATCACAGATCTGTATTTCTCTTCATGAGTGGGGAAAAGGAATCAAATCCAGCTGCAGAGAGAGAGAGAGAGAGAGAGAGAGAGAGAATACACATTTCTAGTTCCCAAGGCCATGTCCAACCTGGTCCAGTATCAAAGATCATTGGCTGTAAGAGATTCCCCCAGCATTTCTTCATAAGTCTACACAAGAATCATCGCCTACATATGAGCTTATGACTCCCACTTCCTCAAGCAGATCTTCAATATGAACAACTGAAATTTGCCTCAAGTGGCTTGGTCTTTTGGTTTTATGGTCCTTCCTTTTTTCAGTCTGAACATGACCAGCCATGATGGCAAGCTTAAGAAGAAAGGAGGTGGTGGTGGGTTCAGCTACTTGAAAAAACAAAGAGTGGAGAAGTCCAAGATCTTTAAGTGCATCAGCAAGAAGACAGCAGACAGCAGATGATGCTCTCACTGAAGAGACTGGCTTTGCCCAATTTTCCCCTTCCTCTTTAAAGACGAACTTTTAAAAATCATCTTAGGATCTTTTTGTCTTTAATATGATGATAATGTTTTATTTTTAAATACTCCCATTAAACAAATGAAAAGGTGTTGGGGTTTGTGGAGAAGTGGAACAATACAAAAGACCTGATGCCAAGAAGATCATGAGTCCAAGATGTGCAACACTGAGATTTTCATTGATTGGCTGGGTTTGCTTTGATATGCATGTAACTGGGACATAGTTCTTTCCATCTAAACTGTGTGCACACAGTTAAAATGTTCTAGTTTTTGTTTGTTTGTTTGTCTGCAACAGGGTTTTGTAGGCAAGTCTGGCCTCAAAACACAGAGATCCGCCTGCCTCTGCCTCCTGAGTGTGATATTCTAGATTTTAAAAATTCTTTGAAGATGTAATGTAGTCATCTAAGAAGAAGGTGTGAGGTAAAAACCCATGAATATCGTGGTAAAATATAAAATAATAGAAATGGGTTAATTAATGTGTAAGAGCTAGCTTGGAGTATGCCTGAGCCATTGATCAAACAGTTTTGTAATTAATATAGGGTTTTTTTTGATTATTCGGATATGGGTAGCCAAGAAATGAAAATGCAGTCTCCATTTATATAATGGCACCAAACTTTTGTCGAAGCACATCTTCATAAAGCCTAATAAAACTTATAAAAAGAAGGCTTCTATACCCACAAAGATGGAAGTCAATTGGAGCTTCTTGGCAGCTGCATTTTTTCAGACAAGCTCTAAGCAGAAGCACAGTTTCTTTAAAAGACTGCTTCCTGCTTAGACCTGGTGACACTAAGGGCTTTGGTTCTTCTAGGAAGTCATGCTACAGAGGACTTAAACGGGTTTGTGAGCAGAGTGCTACAAGTTGCTTAATGGTGAGATAGACTGGCTGTGTCCCAGGAGCTGGGGCAGTGAGCATGGCTGGTAGAGGTGGTGAACAGACCTCTGCCATGTCAGACAGGGTGGACCCACCAGGCAAAGCCACGATGTTAGCCCTAGCCATGTTTGCTTAGCATTTTAAAATCCTTTGTCTTTTACATCATGCATTTTGATTCCATTCATTTCTCTGCCCTTTGCATCTGCCCTTTGCCCCTGCATACCTGTCAAATAAAAAAAATTAAAGAAAAAAGAATGTGCAAGATATGTTGCATATCGCCATAGAACCTTCAGCTGGCAATGGATCGAGATAGAGACAGAGACCCACATTGGAGCACTGGACTGAGCTCCCAAGGACCAAATGAGGAGCAG